>JAMPIV010006288.1:0-64274 GCA_024509875.1 Oreohelix idahoensis | reverse complement strand
CAAATATGGGTTTCTCTTAGAAGAACTGGGAATAGGGCATGAGTAGTCCTCGTACTCTGACGTGGGGGGTAACCTGGTTTGGGTAGATATTTCGGAAAGGGAGTTAGAGCTATAGGAACTTACACAAAATGTGCTTCATGGGAAGACAAAAATAAAACCAATTTTTACAGGGTTACTCATCATTATGAGAATGATGATTTTGTATCCATAAATATTATGATTCAAAAACCCAAAATTGGGGTTGTTTTATTAACAGAGGCAATAATAATTATAGAGACATTTATAACCGAGGTAGATCACAAACAAAAAGACATGGTAAAATCTAATTTCCAGGTAACTTCTGCACAACAGGAGTTTCCAACGACCCCCGATAAATCCAGATAATGGATTAAGAATAAGACTCCAATTACAGTGTAGCAATTTTCCGATCTTTCGAACTTCTTCGGCTTACTAGCGATTCTGAAGAGTGTTCGCAATGCCAAAGCGCATTATTCACGAATCCACCACAGTGTCTAAACTGTTTAAGCTGCGGGTCACCGCTTCCCGCTCTCCATGCTGTCAATTGCGCATATGGAAGGGGTGGAACTCTGTCTTTAATAGGGGCCCTAATAGTTGGTACATCTGACTCCGGTATCAATTCTTTTCGATTCGGGGTGCACTACCATTGGAGTTATGAGGCAATCACTCGTAAATCCTTCTTATCGAGCTACAGGCAATATAGTCAAATGTGTAACATTTGGTGGCACATTGGAGAAGTACTCCACTGCCATTATCAATATTGCTACGCCTTTCTTTACAGGAGAGGTGCAAGCATGTCTCTTGCCGAATCCGATCGCTGATCTTATCATCGGTCGCATTCATGGAGTGAAAGAATGAACTCCACAGCAAATTTCTAATTGGGAAAATGTTAATATGCAATCTGCTAATGCAGTAATCACTAGGGCTCAAGCTCTCAATATGCCACAATCTCACAACATTCTGAAGATGATGATGCGCAGATCCAAGATAATCCCTTGGAGATTTCCCACGATTCCTTTATCAAACAGCAGGAAGATGATCCTACTCTAAAGAAATTCTTTACTCTGGCAACAAAAGGTGATCCGAATAAGGATACAAATCGTAAATCTTGGATTACGATGAAGAATGGCGTACTTGTACGTATGGTACAAGACTCCGCTAAGTCCATTCATTCTCACATCCTTGTGCCTAAAAATATGAGAGTTAAAATCTTACAGCACGCTCATGATTCGCAGTGTGCTGGACATATGGGTTTTTCCCGTACTAAAGCTAGAGTTCTTCAATCTTTCTTTTGGCCTGCTGTGAATAAGGACATACGAATCTATTGTCGATCTTGTAAAGTATGTCAAGAGATTAAATCCAGAGGTCCACGCCATGATGATGCACCTATTCAGGCTGCAGCTGCAGACATTCCCCATTCGGTAGCCATTTCAAAAAATGGCGATAGACATCATTGGTCCATTTAAGATAAAGTCTGCTAGAGGACACCAATTTTTTTGACGTGTGTTGATATGTGCACACGTTGGCCGGAGGCTGTTCCTCTAAAGAGCATAACTACTGCTGATGTCGCAGATGCTCTTTGGTTAATATTTTCTCGTCTGGGGTTTCCAGCAGAAATATTATCCGACCATGGTACCCAACTCATATCGGATACCATGTCTCAAGGAATGTCGTCGACTCTGAAGATAGAGAGATCGCTGAGTAGTATTTATCATCCTATGTCCAATGGGATGGTGGAACGTTTGAATAGAACTCTGAAAAACCTACTAGGTAAGATAACAGAAGATCATCCTCAGGATTGGGATAGGGTTTTACCCGCGGCTCTCTTTGCATATAGAGAGGTCGCCAACGAACATACAGGATTTTCTCCCTTTGAACTTGTCTTTGGCGCGAAACCGCGAGGTCCTATGTCCTTACTTCATGATCTTATAACTGCTGATAATATTGTCGATGACACAAAATCCTCTTATGAATATGTCATCGCACTTAGACACAAGATTATTGAAGCATGCAAATTGGCAACTGCTTCTTCTGAATTTGCGAAACAGAAGGCAAGGGAATTTGCCAATAAAAAAAGATGGTTTGCGACAACAACTTTGTCCAGGTGACAAAGCATTTTTGTCTTGCTCCCTTGTACCGAAACTAGACTTCTTATTTCTCGGAAAGGTCCGTACGATATAATATCAAAAGTTACCGATGTTGACCATATCGTCGATATTGACGGGAAGCGTAAAACCTTCCACATCAACATGCTCACGGAATTCCATGAACGTCCTGATTATTTACAACCTGTTTTCCAGGCAACGGACGATTTTCCAGTCCAACATGGACAGTACTCATCTCTGTCAGTAATACAGGATGAGGAAACGAGTTTCTCGGATGTAAATTTACCTTTTCCTATGATTCTTCTGCCTCTTCACTCATCTAATGAATCATGGAAAGATGTTGCAATTTCTCCAGAATTATCTCCAGGAGAGCAGAAACAAGTTTCTACTATGTTAGAACAATTTCAGGATGTCCTTACTGACATTCCTGGTCAAACTGATGTCATTCAACTTGACATTATTCTTACTGACCATAGTCCTATAAGAGTCAGACCGTATCCTATCCCGATACATTTTCAAGCACAGGTAGAGAAAGAGTTGGATGAGATGATAGAGTTAAAATTATTGAACCATCCACATCAGCATATTCTTCGCCGATGGTTATTGTACGGAAAAAAGACAATAACATACGTCTTTGCGTGGATTATCGCAAATTGAATCAAGTGACTAAATTCGATGCTGAACCTATGCCTTTACTAGAAGAGCTACTTACGAGACTATCGAATTCTCATTTCTTTACTAAACTCGATTTGTCTCAGGGATATTGGCAAGTTCCATTATCCGAACACGCCAAACCGTTTACTGCTTTTTCGACGCCTAGGGGTCTATTCCAATGGAATTTCATGCCTTTCGGTCTTATGAACGCCCCTGCAACATTTGTACGCATGATGCGTCGAATCCTATCTCATCGCTCAGATGTCATTGCGTATCTTGATGACATCTGTCTTTTCAGTGATACTTGGAACGATCACTATAATGGTATAAATGAACTATTGTCTATCTTACGCGAGCATAACCTGACAGCGAAACCATCGAAAGCATGTATTGGTTTTAGCGAAATATCTTTCTTAGGACACCGTGTTTGTCATGGGTTCCTAAAAACAGAAGACCATAATACAAGTAAGATACTTAACATTTCTATTCCTAAGACTAAAAAGCAAGTGCGAAGTCTCTTAGGTCTAATACAATTTTATGGACGATTCATTCCGAATCTGTCCTCCATTATGTCACCTCTTTCTTCCTTGCTAAAGAAAGGGTCTCCTAATGTAGTCCACTGGACTCAAGAATGTCAATCCTCTTTGGATAAGGTTAAAACTATGTTTTCTACTTCACCTATCCTAGTATTGCCTTCTAAGGATAAGACATTTATTCTTCGTAGTGACGCTTCATCCACCGGGATTGGAGCAGCACTAATGCAAGAGTACTCCGGAACTCTGCATCCTGTGATGTATATTTCTCGGAAATTAAATGCCGCAGAGAAGAATTACTCGGTTGTACACATATGTAATATCATATATTGATTGTAACACTACTTAGCGGTTCATTGATATTTATTCACCGCTGATTTTTCAATGTTTTTCGTCTTTGATGATCATGATGTTAAGATATCTTAGATGAAATTTATGTATAAACTAATGTACAAATTGTGTCATTGCTAATATTGTAGTATGCGTTGGTGACACCTCTCTGGAAATATTTATACTTAGAGAAATACTTTCTCTAAGGTCAGAAAACTTATGCTTATCATCTGCGCATTGTTATGGGTGCGTTGTGAGCCTATTGTATGTTGCTCCTAGATGTATTTCAAAAAAAAATGTACCATTTTTTTTCCCGAGGGGTGTGGTAATCTGTTGCGTGCATATTTTGACGCACATATTACAAAAATCGATATGGCTATTTAATATGGAAAAGATATAGACATTCATTCATTTGTGTATGAAAATGCTGTCTATGGGGAAGGCTAGATAATCCATAATTGTTTTACCCGGTTGATTATAGGAGTAATCGTTCTTGATATTAATTCGGCGCATGGATATGACACCCTTGTCTGTACCTATTTCTTAGGGCCAGAAAATAGATTAATTTGCTTATTATGTTTATGGCCTGAATTCATATGTATTACATATTATTAGTACAAGTAGAATCAGTCCTATATTGTATATTTTGGATGGGTAGGCAGGACTATATTCTTGTTACACCGCTCTAGCGGAAGTAGAAGTTGTCTTGTCTAGTCGTGATGAGTTCCGATGTACCGTGACAATGGCGGGTACGCATTTTTCCAGGGCTGGTATATTCTTCAGTAAAAACGATTTACGAAGCAGTTTTTCTTCTATAGGAGATTGTGTCTCTACTAGAGTTGTGTTAGAGACTTTCCTAATGTACGGTACCATGTATGATTCGGACTCCAGGTAATTCCAGTCCCTGTTTTGATGATCTCAGGTTGGTTAGGCCTAGCGGGAATTTTGTGCTTCGCAACGCTAGGGTCAAATTTGTATCGACGGAGATGACAGGCTCCATACTGTAATTATGTCTACGTGAGGTAACTGGATTACGGTAGATCTGTATGGAGGAACTTTATGAAATTATGCATATGTATTGCAAATTAACTTTGGCTTATATATATATCCTCCTGTGAGCGAGTGAGCGACAACTCAGGTAGGCGGCCATGTTACATTCCTGTCTTCGCATTTTTTGGATCACTGTCTAAAGAACGGGGCATGTATCTTATTATTCGGACAGTGGCAAGGAGATCTCAATTTGGATAGAAACCCCTTATCGTGGTTTCACAATATGATAAACTGTGAATATAAAGCAACTTTAGTTACTTACCGATCCGCCTTCACTGACGCGCTTAGTCAGATAGGGGATGCGGCCATTGATGTACTACCTATTATTTATGAATGTGCCATGACATAGGATCTACTATGTATGCCTGCAAATTGATATGTCAACATACCCATGATTTACTCGTTATGTCCCAGTGTGAGCGTCCAAATAAACTGTGTAAACAAAGATTCCAGCAGTCTGCATTGGTGCCTTGTAGACACAAGTGAATGAGTGTTTAGATTGGTCAGAACACGAACAGTACACCATTCGCGGTAAACACACTCTACACTTCTACCCATATCTACACCATCCTGCGTCGGTTGAAGTGACCAAGTTTAGGGCCTGCTTCCCCTGGAGCCTTAGAGGGAAACTACTGTTTACAGCTGCCTTTGCCTTCCCTAACTTAGGACTAGGGTGAGTTACCCATTTACAGCTGGGTAGACTGGAGAATGCCTGATCTCGACAACTCTGTACACTACCATGGACACATACAGTAGTGGCACCACAAACAACATGCTACAGTGATTGATAGTTGAGCTTTACAGAAGAAAGAGAACACACCACACTTTACAGAAGGTTTACAGTATACAACTGATACTTCTTTACAGACTGACATTTTACAGTAACAGTGTGTGCACCAAACTTTACAGCACCAAAAACTAACTCAAAGGGAGAGAAGCCAGTTTGTTCATGTGACACCTCTATGTAAGCAAACAGGACAGCTGGGAGTGCTCTGTCCCAGTCCTGAGGGTGTTTAACAGTAACCTTATGTAAAAGTTGCTTAAGCGTACGGTTAAGTCTTTCAACTGCACCGTTACTCATGCGATGATAAATGCTACTCAAATTTCTATCAATGTTCCAGGTTTTCATTACTTCCTTCATGGTATCGGATATAAACTGCGACCCATGGTCAGATAATAATTTTCTAGGAAACCCTATTCTAGAAAAAATTAGATGTAATGCATCAGCTACATCTGTGGTAGTGGTGGTCTTCAATGGAATGGCTTCTGGCCATCGTGTGCATAAATCAATGCACGTGAGAACAAATCTATGTCCTCTCGCAGATGGTAGAAGTGGACCAATTATATCTTTGGCCATCTTGTCAAAAGGTCGTACTGAGATATCGCAAGCCTGAATAGGCGCCGTGTGAAAAGCTCCACGTGCTTTCACTTCCTGGCACGTAGTACAAGAACGTACATACTGCGAAATATCCCGTGATACTCCTGGCTAAAAGAATGAAGACAATACTCGAGATAGTGTTCGAGTATATCCCATATGTCCTGCACACTGCGAATCATGCGCGTGTTGAAGAATGTACCGTCTAAAAGCAGCCGGTACCATCACTTGTTGTTTTACTTGTGATTTATCACTAAAACATCTAATCAGTATATTATTTTTAATAATAAACCAATGTTTGTTATTATTACCTGATGTTAAATTATCAACCTTATTAACTAGGTAAACAAATTTATTTAAAGATTTGTCATTTTTTTGTTTGTTTGCAAATGATTCCCTGTCAATAGGTGAATTGACCTCAATATCCTCCTGTTTCTCTGCATCCATCTTATTATCATTGACACTCTCCATGAGCATAGTCTGAGCTCTAGTCGTCACGGCGTTTCCAGTGCATAGATTGTGTCTCTCCCATTCAATAATATCTTCTGGTGAACAATCCTTGCTGCCGTGTATGCGACCCACCATAAGGTCTGCAATCGGCTTTTTCAGCATGCATACCTTCACGTTCCCTGTGAAAAAAGGTGTTTTAACATGGATAATAGCTGTGGGGTAAAACTCAATAGTTCCCCCAAAAGTAATGCAACGGACATATTCCCCCGTTGCACAGCTAGGATGTACCAGCGACTGTCGCACTCCAATGGTTGTGGACCCCGAATCTCTCAATACAGAAACTATAGAACCGTTAACTATCCCTCTGTTAAAAATCAGAGAGCCTGTTCCATCATTGGCTGCAAGACCTACTTCTGGTGGAATGTGTCCGCAGTTTAGCACTGTCTCCGTTGCTTTCTGAAAAATAAGATTGCATTGTGGGCAACTATTCGCCACGTTATAATTTATAGCAAAGCATGCTGCAGAAGAATGCATTGTATTATCGTTAGGTGGAACCTGAACCTTAGGAGTGATATCATTTGTAACTGCTGCCCCGGTATTATGGTTATAATGTGAAGATCCACGAGAATGAGAACGATTACGAGAATAATTAGTTGAATTATCCCGTTGTCGTCTATTGTAATTGTTATCTCGATGTCTCGAGTTATAATTATCGCTATTCTTCCAATTGTTACCATTATTATATTGATATGACCGATTATAACTTGAGTTACGTGGATTACTGTTGTATCTTGACTGAGGTGAATAATTTCTGTTTTGTTGTCTTCCTCTATTAAAGTTATTGTTAAAGTTATTCTGTCCCTTATGAAAATTAATGTCATAGTTTCCTTTGAACCTACCTCTGTCTACACTGTGTGTTCTTGGTTTGTTATTACTATGATATGCCATATTGGAGGCTACAGGAAGAGGTTCTCTTATCAACGAGCCAGAAATATTAGCATTCGGATGAGCTGTGCAGTAATTTAAAGAAATTTTTTCTAACTCATCAATAGTTTCTGGTTTTCTTTCTTGCAGATAAGCAAAGAATGGTGAGCTGACAGAAGATAATACTTTATCCCTCAACAACAAATCGACTAACTTGACGTAAGATTTGTTGACACCTGCCAGTTCAACCCATCTGTTAAAAGTATTGCGTATGTTAGCAATAAATCCTGTAAAATCTTTATTATTATCTGGCAACAAACTTTTGAAACGTAATCTACATGCCTCTTCGTTCAAGTGGAAACGACGTAATAACAAAGTCTTAATGGCCTCATAGTCTGTTGCTAATGTAGGATCAATATTTTGTGCTGCACTTGCAGGTTCACCATCCAGAAATTCCTTAAGTTTAAGTGCCCATGCAGTTTTGTCAAGGTTATTGACCTTGCATATATCCTCAAAGCGCGCCAGACATGATGATAGGTCGTCCACGTGTAATTTGAAAGGTGGTAGCTTAAAGTAATAATTGCCTTTAAGTCGGTTGGATGAAGATCCC
This sequence comes from Oreohelix idahoensis, assembly GCA_024509875.1. Taxonomy (NCBI): domain Eukaryota; kingdom Metazoa; phylum Mollusca; class Gastropoda; order Stylommatophora; family Oreohelicidae; genus Oreohelix; species Oreohelix idahoensis. The sequence goes on along the minus strand of JAMPIV010006288.1, from coordinate 56,225 downwards.
GATTGAGCATTATCATTTTGGCTTGCTGCAGCACCCTGTGAATTAAGTTTTGCTGTTTCCAATTTAAGCTGTTGCAATTCCATTTCTTGCAGCAGTATGATTTCCTGTCGTTTCAATTTATTCTCTTCTTCAATCCGTAGGATTTCATCTCTTGCCATCTTTCTTTCTTCTTCTTGTCTTAATTCTGCTTTCTTTTCAGCCTCTTTTCTTTCAAATTCTTCCATCTCTGCCTTAGCAATAGCTTTCTTTTCCTCCTCTTCTGCCTTATATTTTGTAAATTCAGCCAATGCATAAGCCTCGAGAAGTTCTCCTTTTTTTCCAAAATCCTTACCATTTTTAATAAAATAGTCTAAGTTAAGCATCTTGAAGTTAATTTATTTAAGTATTCAATTACTTATGTCTTGTAATCACCACTAGAATATATGTCGATAATTATAATTACTCAACGAATGAATAATTAATATAAGAAATTGCAGTATTCCCGTACTGTTATTTATAACTTCCACAAATCTATAATATTTTGTAAAAATATTATATATATATATATACCCGCTAATATCTATCATAAATAGTTATGATAGTTAGTTATATAAGGTGCTGAAATTATATCATGCACTTAATATTAATATTCAATAATTATGGGTATTATTCCCAAATAATTAGGTTATTTAATTTTAATTGTCACCAAGTTCCCACTGTAGTACTGAGAAAGTGTACTAATTAATATTTAATATGTCTTAATATGTTATAAAGTTATAATAATTAATCATAGTATATTATGTCATAATCATGAGCAATAAAATGCATTGCCCATTTCTTGGACCATCACTGCAAATTGGTGCAAAGTCCCTAATTCCTCTTTAAAACTCATAAAAATTTAATCATATTAATCTATACTCTTATTAATGAATAAATTATAGCATTAATATTAAATTATAAAGGGATGAAATGAAGACAAACAATACAATGGGTTAACCAAGGATTACAGAACATTATTAACATACAACCAAGACATTTTCACAATAAAAATGCATTTACAACTAAGTTGACTAGACCGGAAGTGAGAATTAAAGAATGAACTGAATAGATAATTAACCTGCGTACACAACAATTAGTGACGTATACATGGACTCATTAACGGTCGTACAACAAAAATATAAACTGAATGATAGTAAGGTCAGAAAAAACACGATAGATTACAAACATTGTTAAAGAACTGAATAAAAATTAGAACCATATACACTAGAATACCACAGTTATAACACGACTATACACCTAACATGCAAGGTGAATTAATGCAAGTCCGAACGACACGATCACCGATAATGTATTCGACGCGTTCTTCGCGAAATGCTATTAATTCACGGCCTTAAGAACAATTACAATCAATTCGTAGCATCCAAAGAGCCATAGAACTGATTATAATTCGCCTCCCATCCATACCCGCTACATGTAAAAGGACAGAAACAATATTTAACATGGCTACAAAAAAAAAAAAAGAACATGGCGTTATCGGACAAACAGGACGAAATATGGTAACGTTTAAAATCAGTTACTTATCTGTTTTTGGCAGTAATACAGTACATTATCTGCTTCGCCAACAGACTCGCGAGCTTGTTTGAAACCTTGAAGACATTAGTAATACGTTTCATTTGCTGTTTGAGAGCTCCAAATAAATTTTTTTGAAGGACATTGAATGTTGCTGACTTTTGCAACCGTTCGTACTGTTGTCAAGGGCATGACGTCACCGCTGTTTTTGCATATTAATGTCCATTTTGGCTCGAAAGGAAAAATGTCTTATTTTTTTTGAGGTTCGCTCTTTTGAAAATTTCAAGACCACTAATGGCCACCAGTTGTGACGGGCGTTGGTTGGTGTGTTTGCTGCTGTTCCTTCGTTCTTCTATTATTGATTGAAGAGTAAAGTCACTCTCTAGACGTAGTTAAATGTTTGGTATTGATGGTTAGCTCTGACCATCAGAACATCCCTTCGACGTTCTGATTTGCATATTATATATTAGTTGATTTCCCTTGTGGGAGAGCTATCGTGCTGGAAAACGTAAACATTAACAGCTGTGAACCAAACCCGAAACGTAAGTAAAAGATCAAGCCTTCTGTTCTGAGTCCACATGTATTGAGGTTCATACAAAAGACGATATCCGACATTCACAAAACTTCATGTACAGTTCAGCATAACAATGAATTCCAAATAATATCAGTAAGTATCCGTCCGTGTCAAAACAATATGTCAGATGAACATCGTGGCTATATACGTGCGCTGTTGTAGTCAACAGCCAGAAATGAGCGCATGAGTTCTTAACAGCTACAATTTGAATCATAATGCGATTCTCCTTCCATCATTAATTTAATTTAATTAATCTCATACTTAGATTAATATCCGAACTGACCCTGAGTTCTACATTGATTCATATATATAATATAGGCTATATACTAAGCCGTTTTCCTTGGAAGAAATACAAGACACGACCTTCTTGCTTGACGGATAGCGTAACAAGGGCAATGTAACCAAGTCACCCAGCGTGACCTTCCCAACGCGAATGCGTCATAATCTCAGCATATATTTCGCGTTCAGTATACCGTAAAATATTGACATATTCTATAAATGTTAATGACCCCTAAACGTTGCGCACGGCTAAACCCCAGCAGACGCCGTCATTTAAAATAACACCATAACATATGGCAGCTTGACTACCTTGACAACCCCCAGAGGTATACTAGCGGGAGTTTTACTCCCGGTAGGTTCTACCAAATTGGACAGGTTTTCACGGGTAGGGGTCAGACCAAAGCTGGCACCATGATCCTCCAGGCTGGGGGTTTTAGCACAGGGCCGGTACCCCTGTCTAGGTTAAAAAAAAACACACACACACATTATGTCAGTCAGCGGCCAAGGACCAAAGAAGAAGAGGAATGTTTCGCAGGTCGAATAAAGTGAATTTTAGTAAACACGTTCGTGGGTTTTCACCCGGAACGTGGAAAAAGTATCTGTAATCTTGGGGATACAGCACCTATAACTGTCGGCGTGAAATGGCAAGTCCACAATTTCTCAAGGTTAAAACTTTCTGTCTTTTTAACCTTCCATCAGCGAAAAATCTACCTAATCTAACTTCTTTCTCTGCTTCGTGTCCTATTTGTGTATTTTTATGACGTCATAATAACAGAAGATGGCAGATGTGAAACAGAAATCAAGAAGAGAATAGGAATGGCCAAAGCTACATTCAACAACATGAAAAATATACTGACATCCAAACAGTTATCTCACAAATTAAAACTGAGAATCATAAAGTGTTATATATATTCTGCATTTCTGTATGGTGCAGAAACATGGACGATGAATAAGCGTTCGGAAGAAAGAATTGAGGCTCTTGAAATGTGGATATATAGAAGAATGGGGCGTATCTCATGGAAAGAGATGAAAACAAATAAGGAGGTCCTATAAAATCTAGGTATGAAAAGAGAACTAATGAGGGAGGTCAAAGTTCGGCAGCTAAAATACTTTGGCCACATAAAAAGGCATAACACCTTGCAGAAGACCATAACAGAAGGGAGAGTTGAAGGCAAACGTGCAAGGGGAAGACAGCGCTATAAGTGGGAAGATAACATCAAGAGATGGACAGGAAAGAGTCTATCAGAGTGCACCACCAAGACAAGAGACAGAAGACGTTGGAGATCCATTACAGCCAACCTTCGTTGTGGAGATGGCAACTGATGATGATGATGATGATGATGACGTCACTTTCATCCACGCTATTGGACGCCATTCGGACTAGTGTTCATAGCCTCCACAGTTCTTTCAGCATAGAGTTTTATAGCAGGACGTCTTGTTTTTCATTCACTTTTCTGCTTTTGATTTTCGTTGATTGTTAAATTTCTGTTATTGATTAATTTTTTTCGGTTTAGTAGTTTCTTTGTTTTATTATTTCTCTTTATTTGTGTTAATATATACTACGTGTTTGCATTGTCTATAGTATTTTTCTTTTACAACGTCTATGTTTCTTGTCCTTGTTGCCCGTTGTAACTTTGGCTGATGAAAGGTGAAACCCGAAAAGTCCCGTACTGTGTACCGTCAATTTGTAAAACTGATTCAATACCGTTTTATTTGTTTATATATATATATATATATATATATATATATATATATATATATATATATATATATATATATATATATATATATATATATATATATATATATATATATATATATATATATATATCTGCAGTACGATGCTCACTGCAATGCCATCAACAAAGCGCTGGACAGTTAAAACAAAATATTTTACCAAATGTTAACTTTATTTCAAAGAAAAGATCGCTTTATAACTTATAACAATAACGAATAAAGTGAATTTTTACTTAGCAAACCCACAATTCACAGGGAATGCAGTGATAGTAACTTTAAATCTGGTGACACCGCTCCACCTATGTCCCAGTCTTGACGTATGAATGTGAGTCATGGGCAATGACTACAGCTCACAAAAGTTAGATCCAAAACTCAGAAATGAGGTATCTGAGAAAGGTGGTTGAAGTAACAAGAAGAGACATGGTCAGCAACCAGACGATACGTCAAGCCTTAAAAACCCAAACCCCTGCAGACCAGAGTAGAACAGTCCCAACTAAGATGGTTAATTATAGAAAAACAAATTTTGTTTTTCAGTAATACAGCAATGAAAGTGTAACGTGGCGGAGAGATAAATCCTGGCGTACATGAAAGATAATATATCATAATCCTCCCAAGAGTACTTTTTGACTGTCTCCGAATAAACGGGCTTATGTAGGATTGTCTGATGTCGAGAAATCACGAAAATGGTAGATTACACTTGTTAAATTATATTAAAAAAATAAATTTTAAACAAGTAACGAGAACAGAAAAGTGGTGGGAGTTCGTTTGAAAGTAAGAAAGTAAGAAAGAAAGAAAGAAAGAAAGAAAGAAAGAGAGAAAGAAAGAAAAATAAAGGTGGACACCAAAGAAATGCAGAAGAAGTAATAGATGCCCCGTGATTCCTTCCTGAGGTTATCGTCTCCCTGCAAGAGTAACCGTGTTATGTCAGATAACCAGCTAGTCACAAAACAGAGGGCACTTGGGGTTGTCGCTGTTACAATATAATTCTCAACTATGGAATGTGAGACCTCAACGCTTTGAATATTTTTATAGGCAATTATTGACAGTAATCACGTGTTCTGAAACACGTATGAAATTAATTCATTCATTACCCCTTCAGCTCCCGGAGGAGCAAAGGCATTAAGCAAAAGCATGCGAATTCCTCCTGTAGCATGATGAAACAATGCCTTACCATTCAATTGTATCAGGAATAATATCGTCAAATTAAATCATCGCACACTCTTCTGTGTGTTGCGATTGATTTGCAAATGGCGTAATGTCGGAAAGAAATTTAGTGGAAAGGTAAGATGGATTTACATGAATTGCAAACGAATGGAGTGAAGAAGAGAAATGAAATTTATTGCCTTTTATGAAGGAGAAGGTCATGCTGTTATGTTCGAAAGGAATAGTTGCTTTGTGCTTTAATTTCGGAGATATGCGAGGTAAAGTAGGCCAGCTTGTTAAAAGTTAGTGTGAGAATGGTTTTCCGAAAATTGCTACGAATCGTAGACAAAACGAATTAAGGAAAACCAGAGATGAAAAAAAAGCTAAGGATCGTCCCAGTAAAAGGATATGTAGATGAAGGTAGTAGATGCCAGAGTTGAGAAGAACCAATATTTTTTCTGGACCAAACTAACACACTTGGCTCGAATCTGCACACAAAAGGCAGAACTAAACAGAGTGAGAAACTGCAACAACGTGTTGCCCTCCGATACGGCCGCACCCTTTGTATAAAGAGGCCAGCAGCGGACTTTTCAAACTTTACACACACAGAAGAAGACTGAAGGAAGGAGACGCTTGCTGGGGCTAAAACCTTTACCATCTATATGCCGTGCAGCCCTACCTATCATTCATGGACAGTAGAATATAAAAGGCTAGCTATTGTGTCATGATGAAGAAACTGTTCTAGAAGTTAGACAAGACAAGTGACATTTTAGTTTTAAAGGAAATTTGAAAGAACATTCTGTTATTTTGAAGATTTCAGCAATGACCTTTTGTCTAATTAATAATTACAACTCAACTTTTTAATAATTCTGTAATTAATCTTTTATTCATCCAATTTCATCATTTTCATCATTCACAATTTGCACAAGAAGAAAACCAAAGATAGATGTACGAGTACATACTAAATGATTCAGTAATTGTTTTCCTCTGATTTATAAACTTTGTATTGTTGCATTTTGAGTTTTACTGAATTGTTGATTATCAAAAGTTAGTTACTAGCGAAGGTGGCATCTTAGGCTCTAACTTTTATCTGATTACTATCTGAAGAAGAGACCTTCACAGCCGTGGCTTTCCTGTGATATCAGTGCTCTTATCTGACACTGGGACTATATTCTTTCAGACAGAATGCTCTTCTGTTCTATCAGTAACTACTACTGACAACTATACTCATAAAAACCTTTCGCTACACCTCCTGTCACGTGTCATCAGCTCAAGGTCTTTCCATGCTTTCCTCATCTATCTCATTTCTGTCTCCAGTTCTCTTCTCCATGTGTTTTTTAGGTATACCTCAATTTCCTTTGCACTAGGAATTCCAGAACAAGGACTGTCTTGCAATGCTATCACCAGGTTTTCTCAATGTGTGTCTTATCCATTGCAAGGATTTGCTGCTCATACCTTGTTCCACTGGCTCTTGTCTAGTCCTCGTCATCAGTTCAGCATTGGTGATCTTGGTGTACCATTTCAATCCTTCTATTCTACATTTCAATCATTCTATTCTACACAAGCATTCATTTATGAAATTCTGTAACTTCTTAATTGTTGTTTTTATTGTTCTCTATGTTTCAGAGCAATACTTCTTCTTCTGCGTTCGTCCTGAAAAGTACATTTGTTACGTTGCGTCGCCGTTTACAGCAAAGCTGCAATATTTGCGCCTTTCGGCCCGACACATCCGGTTTCAGCATGGCATTTTTAGGACCGGGTTAGCCTTCCATCTTCGATCCCTACTCTCTCAGCCAGACTGCAGTGATGCAGCCTGTTTCCAGGACTACCACTTGGAGGTGGAGTAGGGTCTTGGTCAGCTCTGGTTCGCTGACCCTGACGCAAGCAGTCAAGCTATGGGTCGCTGACTGCATTTACCACTGTTGCTGCGTCTTCGGTCCGAGAGCAATACATTAACACTCATTTGACATTAGAGTTTAAAATTCTTATTTTTACTTTGAACTTGATTTTTTTGTGCGCCTTTCATATATCTCTCAATGCAATGAAAGCCAGTCTTGCCATTTGTATTCCTATTTTGATATCATTGTCTCTCCCTCTATTTTTATCTATATCTGGCTGCGAAGATATGTGAATGACTTTGACTTATCGAAATAAATCTGTTCAGAGTTTGTAACCTTGCAAGTAATCCGGGAACTCTGACGTTAACCCCTCACAGAAAGACAAGAGGACATTTTGTGTGTACTAATGTACTAATGTACTGATTTGTTTTCTTTCAGACGGTGTAACATTTAAGAAGTGTGTGAAAAATCTAGAAGGCATTGCGCAATAATAACGTCAGTGAATAATCTAGAAAAATCTAGAATTTTCTGCCTGCATGTATTTGTAAATACGTATTGATTAATGATGAAGTCACTCACTTTTGAACTGAGAAAGCTGACTGTATAGTTCTTCTTCTTCTTCGTCTTCTACGTTCACATTTTAACTTCCAAAGGAACATATAGGTCTTTGTCCCGGAGATATTTCGCAGTGCATCTTTTGTACGAAAAGTCAGCCGGGCGACGCCGGGACTAGTCGAACCGGTGAGTCATGTGACAACCGGAAGCCGGAAAATCAGGCGCAAATGTGGTCAGTCAGAATCTAGCCATAGTCCTGGTAGAACGCACATATTTCCCTTTGCCAGCAAGTTAGCTGTGAAGTTCACGTATTGGACTATTTGTTCTAAGTCCTTGCGATATTTCGGTCTTGGTGGATAATGACGTGTAATTCTAGAGCTGTATAGTATCTAGTGGGTATTTTCTACATGCCGTAGAGTTATAAGTTGACAATGATTTGAGTATGTCTTTGTCACAGTTTTGCCGCTCAAGGTGAGCGATATTCATTGCAGTGTTTTCAGTGTAAGTCGTACTGTCGTGCATGATACTGATGGATTAAGTTGTTAAGGCAAGTTACATTGGCATCTCATTATTGCATTTGATGCGTTTGTTGGCCGTGTGGGGCCTTATTGTATTGTGCATAGTATTAAAGGGAAGTACCCGTAGAAGGTGTTGAATACTTATGTCAGCCATTGTTGTGTGGTCATACTTCTGGAAGAACGAGCTTATAAGTGTTATTATAAATCCACACGGCAGTGGTGCAACTATAGTAAATTGGTTCTTGACAGTCTTCAACAAACTTATGCCAAGTCTTCCTGTCACGTGCCATCAGCTCAAGGTCTTTCCATGTCTTCGTCATCCCTTTCATGCCTCTCTCCAGTTATTTTGTCATGTGTTCATTGGTCCTCTACTCTCTTAAGCTGGGGATTCCAGAACATGGATTGGCTGCTAATGCTATCAATAGGTTTTCTCAGGCTGCGCCCTATCCATCTCCATCTTCTTCTTCTCATTTCTTGTTGCAGTGGCGCTTGTCTAGTTCTTGTAAGTAGTTCCACATTAGTGATCTTGTCATTAGTTCCACATTAGTGATCTTGCCATTAGTTCCACATTAGTGATCTTGTCATCAGTTCCACATTAGTGATCTTGTCATCAGTTCTATATTAGTGATCTTGTCATCAGTTCCACATTAGTGATCTTGTCATCAGTTCCACATTAGTGATCTTGTCATCTGTTCCACATTAGTGATCTTGTCATCAGTTCCACATTAGTGATCTTGTCATCAGTTCCACATTAGTGATCTTGTCAGCAGTTCCACATTAGTGATCTTGTCATCAGTTCCACATTAGTGATCTTGTCATCAGTTCCACATTAGTGATCTTGTCATCAGTTTCACATGAGTGATCTTGTCGTTATAATTAAGATGTGTAAAATAATATTATTGTGTGATAAATAGTGTTTTATAACTAAACGTATTTAAAAAATGTAAATTTCAAGCAATTTTATCAAAAAGTTACGGTGTATTTTGTAACAGAATAATTTTAACTTAAAATTAGCCTAAAGATGCCACTGAAATAGGATATTCTATTGGAAAAAAAAAACGAATCTTAAATCTAAGAAAGTTGGAAGTATAGCAATACTAAATCCTTAAAATAAGAACATAAGTACAGTACGATACTGTCGACCTGCAAAAACAACAGGATTTTTTCTAATCCAAATGAGTTCGTCAATTTTTAGGATCCACATGAAATGTCGCCGCATATTTTAATTAAAAAATGTTTAGCACCAATAATTGCGTAATCTTGATTCACACAAACTGTATAATGGAACGAGACTTTGTATAAAAAATGTCATTCCACTTTTGACAGAAAGTTCTTCTTTGCACACTCTCAGACGTCAACTTGAAAATGTTTAAAGAAAGCTTGAGGCTGTTTGTATCTCTGTGACGAAATGGACGACGTCATCAGATCTCTGTTTCACTCCGTTAGGATCAGAGACATATTTTGTACTGATTTTTATTTGTGTACTTTTAAAAGTACCAATTTCTTCTCATTATCGGCTAAGGAGCAAGTAGTTTGTATGTTCAAACCTTTGTGACACTCCTTGCAGATAATGTTTATCCCAGTCTGCGAGAAGCAACTAGATAAGATGAGCGCACACATGTGGGCAGACACGTGTGACATAATCACTTCCGGGCAGACTTGTTATGACATTATTACTTTCTAATAAAGTAATAAGTATTACAGCTTCCCATGTTGTCATGAGTGTCTACCGATCTGCCTGTGAGAGTATATGCAAGGCATCAGATGTATATATATATATATATATGGTAATACGTGACCTTCGCAGGCACGCACCTTATTTCACGTGGGACTATTTTGAAAATATCACACCCGTCCGGCATGATTTGAAATGATTGGATCTTTCTGATTTGTTTCATAACAACATTGAGTGGGAATATAACCTGGCGTTTGTTCAAACCCACTTCACTGTGCAAAAACTGCTGTGAGACACGCTCTCCAGGAGAACCTAGACTTGCCAAGTTAGAATTCAAGAATTCCTTTTATCGGACTGGACCTTTTATTAGAGTATTCCAAAAGGACTTACAAAAAAAAAACAGCCCAGGAAATCTCTAGCATTGTAACAAGGAAAACCAGGACTAAAGAAAACTGAAACATACGGTGATAGCTTACTTTCGGCTTCCTTTTTGTGAAAGTTTGACTCTAATTCGAGCATTCTTCATTTTTATCTCGCATTTGAAATATGCCTTTGCGTGTTCGCTGCTTTGATAAGTCACGCAATTTTGCCAATTACTCTGCAAAACTGGCAAGGGGTGATAATCCAAAGCAGTCCATACCTGTCTTCCATCTGCTCCTAAATTGTGATAAAGGGTGAATCCTTTCCCATTACCTGTTTTGGAAAAAAACAATCACTTAATTCTATCTAGTTTTACAGTTTGAACATTCCAGTGTCTCGCAATTAATGAATGGTTCTCGGCGATTTCAGGAAGCTCTTCTCTGATTTGTGGAGCAAAATAATCTGATTGATCGAGTGAAATAATACACGGGGGATTCCACGATATGGTGAAATCAACCACAAGAGAATTTTAACAGAGTTCACGACATGGAGCTGTGTGGTAAAGTGGGATGATATAAATATTTATAGGGGACTTAGTGTACTGACTGAGATCAGCTGTGAAGGTATCTGTATCTAATAAGTGTGGTGTATTACAGATGACCTTACTTGCTACCACATTTATACCTCAGTCAGAATTATTCTGGAATATTGTGATGACTGCGTTAAATGTCTAGGGTTATGAAAATGATGAAGTGTAAGTCACAACAACAACAGACAGATAAACAATTTAATTTATTCCACAACACTTTACAACACTGTGACACTCACACACATATAACACTCTATAAGACTATCTTAAATGAGTCAAGTGTAAAGTTTCAAATATATGTGTAATAACTCCTTTCATTAATAGATATCCTGATTCAACTACACAGTGAACCAGGAATCACAATCAAATGTAATTACAATTTGTATGTACACAATTTATAATTATGATCTTTGTATTGACATATTTTATTATTATTATCCTATGTGTGTAAGTTGTGCAGTAGTACTATGAGGTAACACTGGTTTTGTTTTTCAAGCTAGATTGTTGTTTGTCATCATGACTTCAAGTGTTTGATTATCGTGGAAATAGTATTGGGAAAAGTTCACAGTTCCTGTCATTTGAAACAATGTATTGTCCCTCTGTGTTTAATATAATGTCAATTTTTGTGGGGGGGGGGGGGGGGGGGAGACATAATGTTGAGCTGCTCTGGCCACAGAAGCTTATCTTTCGTGATGGCGGCAGGAAAATACTCCTCTGCTCGATTGCTTCACTGTGTTCTGGAGACACCTCACTGGTCGCTATATGGACCAAGGAGTATGCTGTCAGCCTCTGGATTTAGCAAAACTCAGACCAGGTGCTGCTTCAATAACTTAGGACCACGGTCCTTGAAACAAGAAGGTTGTACCTCCTACTTCATAACTAATTTATAATCTATTTCCACACTGAACACAATACATAACAAACACTGAGTTCAGAGCGGTAGGCCAACTGCTAGCTTCATCTGAAACAATTTACACCAGTATTCTCCTCCTAAATGGTTACTACGCCTCTGCAATTCCAGCATTAGTTCTTTCTAGTCAATAAGATAGATGTCAGTGTACTGTTTGGCAATTCCATGCAGTTTTACTTTTCTCCGACACGTCATGTTCAGGTTGGAGCACTATCTAGGCTTTGCCTCATGTTTGCCACTGAACCACACACATATACAGACATAAATTGTCAATTTACATTCAATTTTCATTAAAAAGATATCAAATATGTCAAGCTTACCACAATTCCTGGAAATAATACACAAATACGTTGACTGGCGATGAATATGGCACAAAATCCGATCTGCCGCTGTCCCAGGCTTTTATTTAGAAAAAAATATAAGCTGGTTCTCAACGCACTGTTTCTGAGTAAGTTTATTTTACAATGTGGCACTGAACAGACGCTCATAATTGACTATATTGGCGGGTCTAACCAATCGGGCCATGTTTACACAGCTTTTCAAAAAAAAGTACCCCTATTACCGTTTCCCCTAACAACAAAATTAGTATTTGTAGTCCGACTAATCGTGTTTAGCCTAACATATCATTCCTGCCAATCAAATAGGATTTAACATGGTGACCTATTTCCCGTAAAATGGTGGTTTCAAAACATGCCACTGTGCGATTATTATTTGGTGTTGTCTGACACCCTCACTATTTTCTTTTGGCTATAATTTGTTAATTCCTAGACTATTTGCGTAACACGTAACATATTCTTTGTCAGCAAGGCCTAAGGTACCCAAATATATAAATTTTATGGGGCTAAGGGGCTGCGTTCAAAATATGCATTTTCTTCTACCTCCCGTTCACTTCGATACGATGTGGTGTCTGGGTACTGTCAGGCTTTCAAACGTAAACCAGTATAATTTCATATTTCCTAATAGGCATTTTTCAGGTTTTTAAACCTAACTCTCGTATGGGTAGTGTTTTTTATCACTGTCTATTTGAAAAAAAAAGCTAGTGCTTCATGCCTTTCGCGTTGGGAGTGGCATTAATTGTATATCGCGAGACGCGTGTTAGTGTTGTCGGCGTTCCTGCTTTCAGCCCTTCCTCTCTCTATCCTAATTCCATCTGTCTTTTCATTACGCAGTGTATAAAATGAAATTAAGTGAAATTAATGCTAGTATTAATTTAGGTCATTAATCAGCTTGCGTATCTCAAGGTTTTCTAAGAAATACAGTACACGTTTTATTGTTTTGTTGAAATGCGTGTATGCTGCTGTAGGCTTTACTAGTAAACATGAAAACGTGAGAATATGCAGACGAAGCAGAAAAAGGGGGATCTCGAGTACAGTCATTGTGACAGCACTGTTCTTTACCATTCTTCTTTCCCTTTTATTGAATTTATGTGTTAGGCTTTACATTTACCTTTTAATTTATATATGTGTATTTAGAATGTCTCACGACAAATTCTCCCCTCTTAAAACAGACGTTATATGTCAGTCTATAATTCTATATACACATAGAGAAATTTATTATTATTTCTGGGGCTTACGGTGATTCTCAACACATGGATGGCGGCTTAAAAAATCCGCTCCCAGATTTGTCTTACCAGATATATACTCTATGCTAAACTCAAATGGCTGCATCAGTAATGACCATCTGAGCAACCTAGAATTTTCATGCCTAGCCTGCGCTAGAAACGACAAGGGTTTGTGATCCGTCTGCAACTTAAATGCCTTCCCATACAGATAAATATTGAATTTCTTTATCGCCCATATTACTGCAAGACATTCCTTTTCGCTAGTTGAGTAATTGGTTTCAGCTTTATTCAACTTTCTGCTAGCATATGCCACTGGGCTTAATTCCCCATCCAATGCATCTGATTTCTGTAGCAGTGTCGCACCTAGCCCGATATTACTGGCATCCGTTCTTACAATGAATTCTTGACTTAAGTCAGGTAATTTCAAAATAGGTTTGCTTGTGAGCTTTTCATTCAATTCCTGGTAAGCCAATTCACATTGTGGTGTCCATGTAATTCGATCTGGATTTCCTTTACGTGTCAAATCAGTTAACGGTGCACATATGGAATTAAAGTTTTTGATATACTTTTGGTAGAAATCACATAATGAGACAAATGATCTCACGTCTTTCTTGGTTTGTGGTCTCGGGGCTTTCTTTAGTTTCTCTAAATTCTTGGGGTCAGGTGTCATCTTTCCCTGATGGACTGTGTCCCCCAAGAATTCTAATTCTTTACATCCAACGCAACATTTGGTGTGTCGGGCTGTTAAATTCACTTCTCTAAGTCGATTAAACAGCATGTTCAGAGAGTCAATGTGTTCCTCAAATGTTTCTGTTGCTATAAGGATATCATCCATGAAATTTGTAATGCATGGATTATTTAGGGGATCTAACAATTTTCTCATCATTCTAGAGAAGACACTAGGCGCATCCTTCAATCCAAATGGCAATCTGTTAAACTCATAGTGTCCCTCTGAGGTACTAAAAGCTAGGTATGGTCTAACCTCAGGCTTTACTGGAATCTGATAGTATCCTTTACTCAGATCCACTTTTGAGAAATATTTAGCTTTATTTAGCCTGGCAAACAACTGATTTGTATCCGGCAATGGATCCACCTGTCCTTCTGTGATAGCATTCAGTCTCCTGTAATCTATACAGAGTCTATGTTCTCCAGAGGGTTTCCTTAAGAGCACCAAACTGGAACTATACGAAGATTCACTGTGTGAAATAATTCCTTCCTTCAACAAATAGTCTATCTCTTCCTTCAAAGCTTTCTCCTTAGCAAAAGGAATCGAATAGGGTTTCATACAGACAGGTGTGGGGTCTATCAGTTTCATATCATATTCCAATAAGTTTGTATGCCCCGGTCGGTCTGTTAACACCTCTGTATGATTATCTAGAACCTGTTGCACTCTCTCTTTCTGAGTTTTCGTTAAATGTGTACTGATTTTCACCTGTGTCGCTGTCTCACAGGGGTGTAATGGATATTCAAATGATGAAAGTGGTTCCTTTTTCATCTCCATTGCAATGGACAAGGTCAACAAGTGTGTCTCTTCCTGATGTTCTCTTTCCAAATATTTCTTCAGGAGATTCACATGATAGATTTTTTCTTTCCCCTTCTTATCTATCTTATAATTTGTTCTAGACACCTTCTCTAGAACTGTATATGGACCTTGCCATCCAATTTGTAACTTATTCTGACTACCGGGTAGAAGAAGCAGTACCTTCTCTCCCACAGCCAAATCTCTGTCTTTAGCTTTCCTGTTATAATAGGCAGCATGTTTCTTCCTGGCTTGTTTCAAATTTTCATTGGCAAGTTTCCAGCCAGTTTTTAAACGAGTGGTCAGCTCATTCACATATTGGTATGAGGATGTAATATTTTCCTCTGCCTTTTCATCAGTCCACGTTCTTAACAGCGCTTCAAGTGGACCTTTTATTGGCCTTCCAAATAATAATGTTGCCGGGGCCATACCGGTTGAACTATGGGGTACCTCCCGATAAGCAAAGAGGGCGGCGTGAAGGTACTGGTCCCATGTATCTGGTTTTTCGTGTGCCAACTTTCTCAGGATCGACATCAATGTGCCATTAAATCTTTCCACTTGGCCGTTCCCTTGGGGGTGGTACACACTACAATGGAAGTGTTTGGCCTGGAAGATCCTGAAAACTTCTTCTGTTAGTTTCCCCTTGAACTGAGAGCCATTATCAGTCAAGATTTGATTGGGAAAGCCTAACCTTGTGAAAATTGTGAGTAATGCCTCTGCCACATGCTTAGAATAAATCGATGACAGGGCTACCGCCTCTCCCCACATAGAACAAGTGTCCACCAGAGTCAGAATGTAGCTGTTCCTTCTCTTAGTTCGAGTGAGAGGTCCCACAAGATCCACGGCAACTCTCTCAAAGGGTGTTCCCACTATGGGCATTTCCCCCAGAGTTGCTGGTGCAGTCCAATGCTTAGGTGCTACTCGTTGGCACTCTGGACAGGATTTTACATATCGTTTGATATCTTCAGTTATCCCTGGCCAGAAATAGTGACAAGCTATACGCTGTCCTGTTGCGCTGATCCCCATATGACCACTGAAGGGAATCGCATGCCCTAGTTCCAACACTTTAGTCCTATATGAAGTGGGAAGGACCAGCTGTCCGTGACCATTGGATTCAGATCCAGTCTTCCTATAAATCAGTTTGTTCTTCATATAAAATTCTCCCTTGCCTGGAGGTGTATGAGATTTGGGCAACTTCTTGAAACACGGCTTCAGTGTTTTATCCTCCGCCTGTGCCTTCCTCAACTCATCTGGATGAGTATTTATTGGATTATCCTCCTCCTTTTTAGACTGTGATCTGGTCTGCACTGTTGCCAATATCACAGGTCTCTTGGGATTCCCCAAGAAGACATATCTACACCCCAACATCAGAGGGTAGATTGGCTCATTTATCACTGCTGCTTTTATGATTCCTTCCACATATCGCGTTTTCACCTTTATCCGGGCGACGGGAAGTGTCATGGTAACTACATCCTTGGTTGCAGTTTGAATCTTCACTGTTTCTGTGGTGTATTGATCTGCCTGCACCAGGTGAGAACTCACAACGGAATCATAATCTAAACCTGTATCATATAAACACCTTATGGTGACACCATTACAGATGACATCTTCACACACTGGGGGGTGGTATGGTTCCTGTAGTTCCGCAGGTTTGACCTTTTTTCCCTTTTTTCCAGATGTCATAGCAGCACAATGAGGAGGTTTCCTTCTACAATGGTCAGTGTCATGATTGTTCATTTTACAATTTTTACACCATCTCTTTCCTTGGTTGAAAGATTTTCTTTCATCATATTTCCTTTCATCGAATTGTGGGGTTTTATTTTTATTGTCATACCGTGGCCTATCAAACTGGTGCTCACTTTTGTTTTGATCTCTAGGATCAAATTTATTAAAGTTCTGTGATGCCTTAAAATTATCCACCTGTTTCTTTTTATTACCTTATACCTCTGCCTGAGCTGCTTGATACCTTTCAGCAACATTTAGCAACTCACCCAGCCTGTCTGCACCTTGTTCCATGAGAAACTTTCTCAGGTCTGGAGCCATGGACTCTCTTAATTGTTCTATAAGGACCATTTCCTTAAGATCTTGGGTTTTCCCCAGAGAAGTCCATTTCTCCAAGTATGTCTCTAACCGTGCAGAGAACTGGTGATAGGTTTCACCTGACAGTAGTTTAGCATTCCTAAATTTTTTCCTATAAAATTCTGCGTTCTTTTCATATCTTAACAAAAGAGCCTGCTTTAGCATGTCATAATTTTCTTGATCACCTCTGCTCATTTTGGCAAAAACTTCATAAGCTGCCCCACGAAGCCCTTGAGATAACTTTAAGCTCCACCTTTCTCTCTCTAACCCATACGTGGTAGCTAATAGTTCATATCTATTTAGATAGCTCTCAATATCATCGTCTTTCTCAACAAAATGAACTAAATGAAAATTCATAGCTGAGGTTGAGGCTCCCTGACTAGCAGTAGCATCGGAGGTAAAGGGACTGACACCATTTTCAGGAGCATGGCCTTGAAACTCAAACTCCCTTAGTCGTAACTCATGTTCCCTTTGTAATCTCTTCTCCTCCTTTTCTGCTTCCCTCTCTGCAGCCTGTCTTCTTTCCTCGGCTTCCCTTTCTGCAGCTAATCTCTTGTCTTCCCTTTCAGCCTTTTTCTCTTCCAACTGGAGCCTCTTTATTTCCGCCTCACGATCCGCCTCCAATGCTTTAGCCTCTTTGTCAGCTTCAATCTGCAGCCTCTTAATTTCTTTTTCAGGCTCTAACTTTCTTTAAGCCTCTTTTTCTAATCTTTCAGATTCTAATTTTCTTTCGGCCTCTTTTTCTAATCTTCTTTATTCCCGTTCAATATATTTGTCACATTCCGTAGTGACATAGGAAATCATAACTTGCCCGTCCATTCTAAACTCTTTTGCAGCCTGCATAGCAGCAGATCGAAATTTGGCCAGGTCCGCCATTTTCTAACAGGTAAATTTATATAATGTCTAACTAAACAATACAATCTGTAATTAATTATCCAAGGACAACCACAGGCACTGAGAGCTCAACCTTATTTAATTCCACCCAAGGATACCTTTTAATTCATCTTATTCCCAATATATATATAATAGGAGAAAGTTCAATATCCCGGACGAGCCCCCAATATATGTGGTAAAGTGGGATGATATAAATATTTATAGGGGACTTAGTGTACTGACTGAGATCAGCTGTGAAGGTATCTGTATCTAATAAGTGTGGTGTATTACAGATGACCTTACTTGCTACCACATTTATACCTCAGTCAGATCTATTCTGGAATATTGTGATGACTACGTTGAATGTCTAGGGTTATGAAAATGATGAAGTGTAAGTCACAACAACAACAGACAGATAAACAATTTAATTTATTCCACAACACTTTACAACACTGTGACACTCACACACATATAACACTCTATAAGACTATCTTAAATGAGTCAAGTGTAAAGTTTCAAATATATGTGTAATAACTCCTTTCATTAATAGATATCCTGATTCAACTACACAGTGAACCAGGAATCACAATCAAATGTAATTACAATTTGTATATACACAATTTATAATTATGATCTTTGTATTGACATATTTTATTATTATTATCCTATGTGTGTACGTTGTGCAGTAGTACTATGAGGTAACACTGGTTTTGTTTTTCAAGCTAGATTGTTGTTTGTCATCATGACTTCAAGTGTTTGACTATCGTGGAAATAGTATTGGGAAAAGTTCACAGTTCCTGTCATTTGAAACAATGTGTTTAATATAATGTCAATTTTTGAGGGGGGGGGGGGGGGACATAATGTTGAGCTGCTCTGGCCACAGAAGCTTATCTTTCGTGATGGCGGCAGGAAAAGACTCCTCTGCTCGATTGCTTCACTGTGTTCTGGAGACACCTCACTGGTCGCTATCTGGACCAAGGAGTATGCTGTCAGCCTCTGGATTCAGCAAAACTCAGACCAGGTGCTGCTTCAATAACTTAGGACCGCGGTCCCTGAAACAAGAAGGTTGTACCTCCTACTTCATAACTAATTTATAATCTATTTCCACACTGAACACAATACATAACAAACACTGAGTTCAGAGCGGTAGGCCAACTGCTAGCTTCATCTGAAACAATTTACACCAGTATTCTCCTCCTAAATGGTTACTACGCCTCTGCAATTCCAGCATTAGTTCTTTCTAGTCAATAAGATAGGTGTCAGTGTACTGTTTGGCAATTCCATGCAGTTTTACTTTTCTCCGACACGTCATGTTCAGGTTGGAGCACTATCTAGGCTTTGCCTCATGTTTGCCACTGAACCACACACATATACAGACATAAATTATCAATTTACATTCAATTTTCATTAAAAAGATATCAAATATGTCAAGCTTACCACAATTCCTGGAAATAATACACAAATACGTTGACTGGCGATGAATATGGCACAAAATCCGATCTGCCGCTGTCCCAGGCTTTTATTTAGAAAAAATATAAGCTGGTTCTCAACGCACTGTTTCTGAGTAAGTTTATTTTACAATGTGGCACTGAACTGACGCTCCTAATTGACTATATTGGCGGGTCTAACCAATCGGGCCATGTTTACACAGCTTTTCAAAAAAAAAAGTACCCCTACTACCGTTTCCCCTAACAACAAAATTAGTATTTGTAGTCCGACTAATCGTGTTTAGCCTTACATATCATTCCCGCCAGTCAAATAAGATTTAACATGGTGACCTATTTCCCGTAAAATGGTGGTTTCAAAACATGCCACTGTGCGATTATTATTTGGTGTTGTCTGACACCCTCACTATTTTCTTTTGGCTATAATTTGTTAATTCCTAGACTATTTGCGTAACACTTAACATATTCTTTGTCAGCAAGGCCTAAGGAACCCAAATATATAAATTTTATGGGGCTAAGGGGCTGCGTTCAAAATATGCATTTTCTTCTACCTCCCGTTCACTTCGATACGATGTGGTGTCTGGGTACTGTCAGGCTTTCAAACGTAAACCAGTATAATGTCATATTTCCTAATAAGCATTTTTCAGGTTTTTAAACCAAACTCTCGTATGGGTAGTGTTTTTTATCACTGTCTATTTGAAAAAAAAAAGCTAGTGCTTGATGCCTTTCGCGTTGGGGGTGGCATTAATTGTATATCGCGAGACGCGTGTTAGTGTTGCCGGCGTTCCTGCTTTCAGCCCTCCCTCTCTCTATCCTAATTCCATCTGTCTTTTCATTACGCAGTGTATAAAATGAAATTAATGCTAG
The DNA here is from genome assembly GCA_024509875.1 of Oreohelix idahoensis. Classification (NCBI taxonomy): domain Eukaryota; kingdom Metazoa; phylum Mollusca; class Gastropoda; order Stylommatophora; family Oreohelicidae; genus Oreohelix; species Oreohelix idahoensis. The sequence goes on along the minus strand of JAMPIV010006288.1, from coordinate 36,155 downwards.
TATTAATTTAGGTCATTAATCAGCTTGCGTATCTCAAGGTTTTCTAAGAAATACAGTACACGTTTTATTGTTTTGTTGAAATGCGTGTATGCTGCTGTAGGCTTTACTAGTAAACGTGAAAACGTGAGAATATGCAGACGAAGCAGAAAAAGGGGGATCTCGAGTACAGTCATTGTGACAGCACTGTTCTTTACCATTCTTCTTTCCCTTTTATTGAATTTATGTGTTAGGCTTTACATTTACCTTTTAATTTATATATGTGTATTTAGAATGTCTCACGACAAGCTGATGACAAGATCACTAACGTGGAACTGATGACAGGATCATTAATGTGAAACTGATAACAAGATCCCTAATGTGGAACTGATGACAAGATCACTAATGTGGAACTGATGACAAGAACAAAAATGTGGAACTGATGACAAGATCACAAATGTTGAACTGATGACAAGATCACTAATGCGGAACTAATGACAAGATCACTAATGTGGAACTGATGACAAGATCACTAATGTGGAACTGATGACAAGATCACAAATGTGAAACTGATGACAAGATCACAAATGTGGAACTGATGACAAGATCACTAGTGTGGAACTGATGACAAGATCACAAATGTGAAACTGATAACAAGATCACTAATATGGAACTGATGACAAGAACACTAATGCGGAACTGATGACAAGAACACTAATGTGGAACTGATAACAAGATCACAAATGTGGAACTGATAACAAGATCACAAATGTGGAACTGATGACAAGATCACTAATGTGGAACTGATGACAAGATCACTAATGTGGAACTGATGACAAGATCACAAATGTGGAACTGATGACAAGATCACTAATGTGGAACTAATGACAAGATCACTAATGTGGAACTGATGACAAGATCACTAATGTGGAACTGATGACAAGATCACAAATGTGGAACTGATGACAAGATCACTAATGTGGAACTAATGACAAGATCATTAATGCGGAACTGATGACAAAATCACAAATGTGGAACTGGTGACAAGATCACTAATGTTGAACTGATGACAAGATCACTAATGTGGAACTGATGACAAGATCACAAATGTGGAACTGATGACAAGATCACTAATGTGGAACTGATGACAAGATCATTAATGCGGAACTGATGACAAAATCACAAATGTGGAACTGGTGACAAGATCACTAATGTGGAACTGATGACAAGATCACTAATGTGGAACTGATAACAAGATCACAAATGTGGAACTGATGACAAGATCACTAATGTGGAACTAATGACAAGATCACTAATGTGGAACTGATGACAAGATCACTAATGTGGAACTGATGACAAGATCACTAATGTGGAACTGATGACAAGATCACTAATGTGGAACTGATGACAAGATCTCCAATGTGGAACTGATGACAAGATCACTAATGTGGAACTGATGACAAGATCACTAATGTGGAACTGATGACAAGATCACTAATGTGGAACTGATGACAAGATCACTAATGTGGAACTGATGACAAGATCACTAATGTGGAACTGATGACAAGATCACTAATGTGGAACTAATGACAAGATCACTAATGTGGAACTGATGACAAGATCACTAATGTGGAACTGATGACAAGATCACTAATGTGGAACTGATGACAAGATCACTAATGTGGAACTGATGACAAGAACAAGTCAAGTGCCAGTGTAACATTAGAAGATGAGAAGAAGCTAACGATGGATTAGACACAAGGTGAGGAAACCTATTCATAGCATTACGAGACAGTCCTAGTTCTGGAATTGTCAGGGTAAGCCAAGTAGAGAGAGAGAGAGACATACAGAGAGAGAGAGAGAGAGATGTGGAGAAGAGAACAGGGGAGGTAAATAAAAAACTTGAGGAAGATAGGGGAAAAACCTGGGACTGATGGCACAGCACAGGAGAACTTGGTATAAGTTTGTTGAAGACGTATGCTCCTCGGGCAGATGAAGTACAATAATGATGATGAAAAAAGAATGGCGCTGAAGAAAACAAGTATTAATAAAGTAAGCTATACAATACAATCAAACATCATCCTCAATACATTCCAGATACAGAGCGCCTGGATTATAGTCCGTTTGCGGGAAGCAATAGTGGTAGGACCTCGATTCCTTCAGTGAAGTACCTAGGTTTAATTTTTATATTTATTTAGGTTCTTATGTGTCCTATCTAGCCTTCACTTTCTTTCCTTTCCCTGACGAAGGCCTTGTGGTCGTAACGTTGGCTATTTTCTTTGTCTTTTGTCCTCGTAAGACGAATTACCTTTTTTCGATTTTTTTTCACACCCATCCACTGGATTATTCTAGAAAGCTGATGGTCAGGAAAATATGAGCCTAACACGATATTCCCAATATGCCTCAATGGGAGTGCAATGGGATCCTTTTCATACATCGTGTGACCTGCAAATCCATTAAAAAAAACAACAACAACAACAAAACAAACAAACAAAAATGGTTCACAATTAAATGATATTTTCTCGAATGCTAACTTCCCTTTATCCTGTTTCATGAAATTCCCATTTAAAGTGAATTCTGTAACCTAGCTTCTGAGTTTTCCCTGGCAATTAAAAGGTGGTCCCATAGCAGAGGGGTGTCGGAGTGGCTAAGAGGTATGGCATCCGCCTCGAATTCTAGAGGGACCAGGTTCAATTCCCATTTGACGGAAAATAATATGGAATTTTTTTTTCAGAACCAGTGGTCCTAATAATATTACACCCCCCCCCCCCCCCCCGACCCCCCCCCGGTCTCCTGGGTAGTGAGAAAAGTAGTGCTTCGAAGACAGGGGTCATTAGCGCGATTTGCACTATTTTTGTGTTACCTAGCTGGCATGGAGGATAGTGTGAGTCGCTTCTGTAGCTAGGCGGTGGTTCGATTCTCCGGTAAGCCACTCACTTCTGTTGTGTTTCTGTTGTCTAGTTTTCTGCTTCTTTATTTCTCACAAGCGCCTTTATGTGTATAATATTTATTTATTGACCCGGAAAAAGTATGCCTGCAAGACACTACATACACAATGGAAGAATAAATGATATAGAACAACGCGATTATCTGTTTCCATTTTCTTCTTCTTCTTCGTACATTCTCAGACGTCCACTTGAATGTTCTCAAAGAAAGCAGTAGTCAGTTTGAGGCTATTTGAATCCCCGTAAAGCTTTTCCACGAAAGGAACTGGCGTCGGCCATATGCGCTTTCTCTGTACCACATATGAGGGGCAACTTTGAAGCAGATGTTCAGCGGTCATTTTATCAGTGCCACAGTTACACTGATCGGTAGTTCCTATCTTTAGCTTGTTGAATAGATATGTGAACCTTCTTTTGCCATTCTGTCAGCCTCTTCATTGCCGGTGATGTTACAATGAGATGGGATCCACTGGATCACAACACTTTTGAATCGTTGAATAGTTTGTTGAGCACAATTCTGAGGTTATCCAGGTCTGTATTATTTTGGCTTTTCAACGTTGCAATTACTGACTGTGCATCAGTAAAGAAAGCAACTTGTCTCTCAGTGCTTTCTTCTGTCAACATAACCTCTGCTGCAGTTTTCAAGGCCTCTGCCTCTGCTCTGAAGTTATTTGAGAATTGTCCAGTTGCCACTGACAGCCTTTTTTCTGCACCAAGTGCTTAAGGTCAGAAAGACACCCCCACCTCCATTTTCTGTTGCATTTGTTGCTGATCCAACTGTGTATGCATGGGTCCAAGTGTTGCGTGGGTAATGTTTCTCTATGTATTTTGTCACTATGGATTTTCTATCTGTTGCAGTTTGGCTCTTTTTTCTTTCAATTCCAAGAATTTTTTCTATCATTTCAGGGAAACGATGTTGTTTCCAAACTGGAAGCTTATGTGCAGTGTAGATGGGTTTAATAGTGGATATTTCATTTATGGAAACGGCTCTCATCTGTGGTTTGGTTGATTCTTCAAAGTTGCTTCTTTTGAGTCTTTGCCTTTTAAGAGCATTCATTCTATGGCACATTGCGTGGTCTGTTAGTCTTTTGAATTTTTCGGCCTGTTGCTGAGCCCTGCAGTCTCTTCTATCCTCCATTGGCTGGAGGCATGTAATCTTTTCGAGTTCTTTTATAGGTGTTGACTTCATGCCTCCCGTTATAATTCTCATTGCTTGATTTTGGTTGAAGACCTCATTGGAAAAACATGATACGTCACATTTCTATAAACATTGAGTTAGTACCCTAAGCATGATAAACGTATTCTAAAGAAGGTGTAAAAATTAAAATTGTATTTGAAAACGCATTCGTCTTCATGAAAATGAAGCAAAAATATAAACAAAATATTTTAAACACACGCTTTTAATGCACTAAGAACCAAAAATAATTTTTCAAGAAGTTTATAGCTTGCAGTAAAAAAAATGTAACATCAAACTGACAAAAAGCGTGGGGCGCTTAAGCGCTTTTCATATATTTTACCCATTAGTGTCTAATGAAGTATAAAGCAGAAGTTAATTTCATGCAGAATCAGCGCCCTTTGCTTTTTGTCAATTTGATGTTACATTTGTTGACTGCAAGCTATAAACTCCTTGAAAAATTATTTTTGGGTTTTTAGTGCATTAAAAGCGTGTTTAAAATATTTTTTTATATTTTCTTCTTTTTAGTGTTAGAAAAATTATGACATACTAAAATATAAACAATATTTTTACTTATTGTAAATCTGGTCTAAAATTTCATTAAGCGATCCATTTCTTTTAGAGCGTCAATATTACATGGCTTTGTGCCTGTTAATTTGGTACAATCAATTTCTTCAATTTGAACGCCATCTAGAGATCGAACTTGACTTTCCCTTGATTCATAATTTTATAATTTGGATTGTTTCCCTTGATTTAGCTAGACACTTGTTTGAGTACTGCCCTGTTTTACGCATAGAAAAAAATAAAGCACACCACGTAATCTTGAATTTTTAATTAACTTGATTATGGCCCCTTATTTGTTTACATTTCTTTACGAAAAACTTTAATTACTCATAGTGTCATAATTACACTATTAAATTATTAATAATTGACTGATTATTGTATTGTCATTAAGAATACATAACTATGCCAAGTTTCAGAGCTATTGCTCATCTGGAAGTGATTGAAAAATCGATTGCAAGATTTTAAAGTGACATGAAAGTGACATACACGCGAAGTTAAATAAAAGCGTGTAAAAAACAGGCAATTCTTATTTGTGTCATAGAGTTTCAAAGTTTACAATTCAATTTTCTCGCATCTCATTTTTTGTTAACATGTCAGGTTCTTCCAGCGAAGTCTTCATTTCAGTTCGTCGATTTCGCGTTAGAAAAAAAAGTCGTTTGACAGATTATAGACTCAGAAACAACATCAGACTCTTTACAAAAAAAAAAAGTAATCTTGAAATGTGCGTACGACATAACTATTTTCTTTTCCCTTTCCCTTTCTTATGGACCTGCAAGTGGTCACGTGGTAGAAAGGCTGTATCAGGGCATTCGTGTACTTTTACAGCGGCGGTTTCTAGTAGCTCATTTCAGTCATAATTAAGAAAGGGAATGCGCCCCTGAGGTGACAGATCTTAGCTGCTTTTTTCTCTAGTGTTACTTTCTGTGTGTTGTGTTTTCTTCTGCGTGTTGTGTTTTCTTCTGCTTGTTGTGAGAGCTTTTTCGCCAAATCTGAAGTTGCGCCGCAAAGGAACATCTTCACTTTCTGCTATCGGGAGCTTCATCCTCCCAGGCTGCTGGATTTATGGCCCAGTACCTTCATGTCTCTCTTGCACACATCTTTGAACCTCAGCTGCGGTCCCCTGGCTGTTACTTTGCCATTGGCCAATTAACAGTAGACAATATCTTTGGGGATGCGACCATCTTCCATGCGGCTGACATGGGCAAGCCAGCGTAGTCTGCGCTGTCTAAGTAGGCCAGCACGTGACATCACCTCAACATTTATCACTTTGGACCCCTTAGATGGAAAGTATTGAACCTTCTTTCTTGCTTAGCATAGGTTGTCCATGTCTTGCTGCTGCCATATAGCAGCGTACTGGTGACGCGTGCATTATATATCACAAATTTGATCTTCAGTGGTGTCTATAGTAATATATTTCACAATGAATGTGGTTGCCAACCACAAGTACAACCTCAAAATCGCCTTTTACGACACTGCCGAGTAAGCAGTATCTTATATTGAAAGTGAAATTAAACCCACATTCAGAAGAGCTTTACGGTCTGCATAAAAATTAGGTCTGCACATCAACTAGAAAAGAAACAAAAGACATGACGTCGTCCAGGAACAGAAATACTGATAGAAACTGAAATGTAATAATAAATGATGCAGTGTTAACAAATTGTGGTATCTTTAGGTCAAGGTTTCTAAACTGTTTGTGTGTCATAAACTCCTTGGATTGTCTGATGAAATATATGGGCCTCTTCTTCCAAAATTAAATTAAATCCAATTAAATCATTGGAGAACAAGCTGAATACATTCGAGAACAAATGTCTTAGAAAACTCATGAACATCAGTTGGAAAGAATTCAAGACTAATCGACAAATAAGAGAAGACTCTAGGCAGAAATATGTCTCCGACTATATAAGGAAAAGACGATGGTCATATATCGGTCATGTCCTACGAATGCAAAACAACAGAATACCACTACAGGCGCTCACTTGGGTTCCTGAGGGTAAGCGGAAAAAAGGAAGACCAAAAGAAACACTCAGAAGAACAATAATAAGAGAAGGAAGAACGTTGGGCCTAAATAATGTGCAAGAGCTAAGAGGAGTGGCGTCACAACGAACAACCTGGAGAGCACTGGTTTCTGCCTTATGCGCCGTGTTTGGCGCTTAAAGAATTTATTATTATTATTATTATTATTATTCCAAAAAAATGTACATTAAAAAAAACTGTACATTTTAAATTTTAGGTTTAATACACGGACCCCTTAGAATCCATTAAATTGGATCACCAAGCGAGGATATAAAAATGTAAAAATAGAAAGGGACTTTTTTATTACCCTGTACAACAAAATCAACTACTGCTACAAGTACTGCTGCTGCTGCTACTACAACTACTACCACCGCGTCAACTACAACTTCTACGACTACTGTTATGGATGGGTTTGAAAAAAAAATCGAAAAAAGGTGACTCGTCTTACGAGGACAAAAGACAAAGAAAGTAGTCTACGTTACGGCCACAAGGCCTTCGTCAGGAAAAGAAAGAAAGTGAAGGCTAGATAGGAGACATAAGAACTTAAAGAAATATAAAAATAAAACCTAGGTACTTCCCTGAAGGCGAAGCATGGCTGACATGCTTCGCCTTCAGGGAAGTACCTAGGTTTTATTTTTATATTTCTTTAAGTATACCGCTCCACCTGTGTCCCAGTCTTGACATACGGATGCGAGTCATGGGCAATGACTACAACCCATAAAAGCCAGATCCAAACCTCAGAAATGAGGTATCTGAGGAAGGTGGTTGAAGTAACAAGAAGAGACATGGTACGCAACCAGACGATACGTCAAGGCTTAAAATCCTACCCCCTGCAGACCCAAGTAAAACAGTCCCAATTAAGATGGTTTGGCCATGTCTGCAGAATGGGAGAAGATCGGATACCACGACAAGCATGGGAAACAAAGAGCCAAGGATCCAGACCCCGAGGACGACCCAGAGTCCGCTGGGAGGACAACATTAGACAATATTTGAAGGATCGAGGACTAGAATGGAACCAGGCCAGGAGGAAGACAGCCGATAGGATAGTCTGGCGCTCTCTCTTCCAAACCTCTACACCTCACGGTAGAAGGGGAACGACTAAGTAAGTAAGCAATTAGCTCACGTGACCTCCTATTTTTTCGCCGTTATCCGCGAAGGTTAGGCATCCGATCTCAAAACCCAGGAGATCGTGGGGAAAGGGGGGGGGGGGGGGGTAAATAATATCATTAGCAACCACTGGTTCTAAAAAAAAAAACTTTCCATCAATTATATTCCCTGTACTTGGAGTGAACCCGGTACCTTTAGAATTAGAGGCGGAAACCATACCTCTTGGCCACTCCGATTTCCCCTACAAATACTTACTTTACATGGAAAGACCTTGAGCTGATGGCACAAGACAAGTTTGTTTAAGGCCTATGCTCCTTGGTTACATGATGGATGATGATGATGAGGAATGATGATGAGTGTCCCGAAGTGGATTTAAGTTTATAGAGTTTGCCTGAGTGTAAGCAAGACCCTAGTATGAGAAAGACTGAGAAGATAGAATTTAGATGAAAATGACAGTGACTGTGGACAGATGAGACTATTGGCTCAAGGGTGAGAACCTGGATTGACTCTCCCTTGCCACTCGTGACTAACAAGTTGCTATAGCCTCACCCCCTCTGACTACCTTTAAACACAAGGAGATAAGGTTTAACTAAGACCACAGACACCACTATACAGACAACATATAGGTACAGTATAGTATAGAAGCTGATCCAGTATACACTATATAGATATTTTATTTACACAATAAAACATTAAGTGTCATCATACAGCAAAGAAATAAATATCGTGCACTGTTGCACAGACCTAAAAAAGCAAAGAAACAATTAAATTGATAACCAAAACCCACACAACAACATTCACTCTGTCAGTCAACCTGCTGAGGAAAAATAGAATTATTAATTATTGCAACCACAATCTAACAGGTGGGGCCTCAACCTTAGCCACCACTTTCTACTACTATAAGATTTGCTACTGTCTCTGCCCTGCTGACTCTGCCTAAACGAATGTTTACACCGCTTCCAAATCATAAGCGATAAGCGACGCTAACTAAAACACTGGACTGCGACACTCGTAGACTTTAATAACATCTATTACTCAAAAGCTATCCTCTTAAGGATATCATCAGACCCTACTGGTCCCGGCTATCTCCTGTCCCTCTCTCTCTCTGCTTCAGTGTCTCTCTGACACTCTCGGCATCTGCTGAGGTGGCGTCTCCGTTACGCCTTCTCTCGTTCACTTTATCAGAACCAGGAATGTTCACCCTTGTCGTAGATTTCCGATAGGAGAATTAAGACTAGGTTTGGTCCCTTCTGAATAGGTTTGAATAGGTGATAGACTCGGTGAGAGTTAGTGAAAGGTAATAGAATTTCCACACACGTGAGATGATAGATTTGATATAGTGGCTGTCTCTGAAAGCGAAAAGAATTCTTCTCTCTCTCACCTATCTTCTACAACAGTTGTTACAGCGTCAGACAGACTACACCAATATACATATTACGTATATTTCTATCACTCACAGGCACGCACATACACGTGACGACAGGTAAACACACCGACGTGGGAAAACTATAACAATGATATATATATTATCTAGAACGAGCTGACCAAACACGATTATTTAGTTCAAGAGCGATTTTAATATCAGGAAAAATCGGCTCACAACATCAAAGAAAGTACATCAAGGAAAATACATATACACATAGTCATAAAAAATCAAGGAAATGTTGCAAGGATGATAGCCCCGTTATAGTGTTAACTCTAGGTTTAGCCCGGCCCCGTTAAGAGAACAGATGATGGCGCCAGAGTCACAGATACATAGGGTTTGAGTCTAAGAGTTTTTCTTTGTTTTATCTCGTAATTATATGCACAGAGTTTGAAAAAATCTGATTTAACCTAAGACAAAAACACAAGAACTCTAGCCTTAGCAACAAATTATGCAGATTGGAAAAAAAAAATTAGGACAGCAACAGGGTGTCAAAGATAAAATAGTGAAAAATATCACTCAAACCAGCGTACACTCATTCATTCCGCCATGGCTTTTCACACTTGTACTCACGACTTTGCTTGCTGCCTCTTGGAACACATTGATTTTAGATTTTCACACAGACTCAAAAAATGCAGTCTTCTGCCAAGAAGTCCCCAGTTCCAAAAGACGTATTTAACTTGGAGTCTCCGGGAACGACTACTTGGGTATGCAAATTTGTTCAAATGTCTGATCAAGTCACCTAACAATTATTCCAGGCGCGGGAGTTAGCAGAGCACAGTGTCAATAGCGTAGGTTTCTAAAAAAATGATGAATGTCAGGTCGGTGCCTTCCCTCAGTATAGGATTCACTTTAGTCACACCACAGATTTGTCCACAAGATATAATCTAGTCGGGAAATGATTGTTAATATTCACGCCACAAGGCAGCAAATTATATAGAGTTTCTAGAAGAAATTAAGTGCTGGCTCCAAGGTCCAGTATTTATCATTACAGTCTTTGAAAACCCGTTATAGGGATATTAGTATTTCTGTCTAACTTGCACCGTCAGATCAGTGTTACTTGAGAAAACCCACGTGGTTCAAAATAAGGACTGTCTATTTCTTCACAAGTATGGAAACTACTACTAGGTGCTGGTAAAGTTAGGGTCACCCCAAAACTTTCACTGTGTGGAGGAAAAATAACACATATAATATAATAAACAGAATCTGTACTGGTTAAAACTTACATTTAAACTTGCAAGCAGAGAGCTTTGCTTATCATTTAAACTTCCCGTGACGTAAGTTATATTTAAAAATCAGCAATCCTCATAAATTAAGAACACGTGCGTATTCTGTCACCATTCATGAGGCTGGATTCTAGAGTTTATACGTTAGTTTAGAAAAATACACTCGACTGAGTATTAGCAGTTAAATTAAATTCATAAATAGCTACAATTGCCGTTATAAGCTAGAAATTAAATTCTTAGTCTGCTTTCCACTGAATGCTTCCCTAGAAAATATAATAGCCTACCACTTTATTTCTCTTCTGCGCTAAAGAAATAGATTTAAATGAATTAAGCGATTTAACACTTTAACACTCACAAAATCTATATATCGATCATATTAATTACCTCAACCACAGAATTACAGGTAGTCGCACAACTTAAGAATAAAATTGCTGAAAATATTTCTGGAAGTCTAGAAGTTCGACAAATTGCCGAAACAAACTGAGATCTTCGCTAACAGCTATTCTGTTTTTTCGAGCGACCTATCTACTGTGGAGTCTATGAGCGAGAATGAAATTAAAGTTTCAAACTTGGCCAATATCTTAAAATCAGACAAAGGGCCCAAACTATTTCGCCACGCGAAATTATCTCCCCTACTCCCAACATTTACGTCCGCTTAACGCGTGTCGTAACTGTCACCTACTGACCACGATGTACGCGTGTCAGTTTCAAATCCCAGACAGCCTGACTCCATTTCAGGGCAGTTTTCACACTACAGCTGACCATGGCCCAAGTGAGCGCCGTGTCAGTTTGGGATTTTCCAGCCAAATGTCTGGATACTGACCGGTGCAGATGTAAAGTATCACACCTCACCGGGACTAATGCCGAGAAGAAGCTCGCGCGCTCGGTGAGAATGTAGACGATTTGCTACGTCCTATGTTCAGCGAACCGACTTATCACGCCTTCTGACGCCCTGCAGCCCTGACATCTACGTAATATCGTCCTAGCGCGATTCTCAGTTTAAGAGAAAGGAAAACAGGTAAAGTTTGCGAATTATATGAGAATAATATTCGCAAAACGAATGGATGAAAAAATATACAGGAAAAAAATGAAATACAGAGATAATAAAAGAGAGAATTTTCGGGTGAAAGAATAGGAAGAAGTTGTAGGAAATTAAATGAATATAAACCCTACGTGACAGAGCCTCCCCCCTTTAAGATATGGAAGCACTCCATGTCTACGTTATGGAGTTTAATTTCCTATAACCGTAGCTTCGGGGTGTCTGTCCTCTTCCCTCTCATATTCCCCCTCCATCTCTGTCCAATTCCTACTCAAGTCCACTCCTCAAAGTTTCCTTCCCCTGGAATGTCTCATATGCGCGCTTGAAAGAGCGTCGCCGCTTCTGACATTTTTGAAAGATTTCCTGTGATAGCGGTGGAATATCCCTGCCACTATCGTCATCTTCGTCAGTTTTGGCGATCGTCAGGAGATGGTCGGAGGTTGGCACTGGTTTTTCCAAGTATCTCTTTAAGAGATTTAAATGGAAAACCTTCTCCTTTCCTTCAATAGAGATCTGGTAGTTAGCCTTAGAAATCTTTTTCAGGACGGTAAACGGCCCTTGCCATCCGATCTTCAGTTGGTTGTTCTCGGTAGGGAGCAACACCAAAACTTTCTCTCCTGCTTCCAGTTCTCTCTCTTCCGCGACTTTCCTGTATCGGTTAGCGTGCTTGGTGCGTGCTCGCTTAAAGTTAGTCGTTGCTAGGTCCCACCCTAGTTTCAACCGTTCCTTTAAAACCGACACATATTTACTGGCTGAGACAACTGTCTCATCAGCCTTCTCGTCTGTCAGAGACTGAAGTAAGGCTTCAAGCGGGCCCTTAATGGGTCTGCCAAATAAGAGTGTAGCTGGCGGAAATCCTGTGGAAGTATGAGGAGATTCTCTGTAGCCAAATAATGCTGCAGGAATACAGAGATCCCAATCTTCAGGTTTCACTTGTGCCAGCTTACTTAGCATCATGGTGAGGTTTCCATTAGCACGTTCCACGAGCCCATTTCCCGCCGGAGTATATGGCTTAGTGTGGATGTGTTGGGTCCTCAAGATCTTAACGATCTCATCCATCAACAGGTTTCGGTATGGAGATCCATTATCCGTCAACACTTGCTGAGGGAATCCCAACCGAGTGAAAATCTGCACGAGGGCTTCTGCGACATGCTTGGCATCTGCGCATGTTAGCGGGATAGCTTCTGCCCATAAAGTGCATGTATCGACTAAGGTCAGGATAAACCTGTTCCTTCTTTTAGTCCTTTCGAAAGGCCCTAAAATGTCGATCACAACCCGTTCGAATGGTGTTCCCATTATTGGCATTTCACCCATGTGGACTGGGGGTGTCCGTTGCATGGGTGGTACACGTTGGCACTGGGCACAGGATTTGACATATCTGATAATATCAGTATTCACTCCTGGCCACCAATAATGAGTGGTTATACGTTGGTTTGTGGCGTTCTGTCCCATATGTCCGCTAAAGGGAAGAGAGTGCCCCATTTCTAGGATTTGGCTTCTGTACTGTTTCGGTACTAGGAGCTGGTTGTAACCTTGGTCAGGCTTGCCCGTTCTCCGATAAAGTACGCCATCCTCAGAAAAAATGTCCCCGTGCTGTTTGGGTTCCTTCGCCATGGGCAGTTTCCTAAAGCAGGGTGCCAAAGTAGGGTCCTTGTATTGCGCTTCTTTAAGTTCCATAGGTAACAAATTTAGGCGCAGGCTCCCGTTCCTTCTTGGTTTGCCCTCTTGTAGTTACTGCTGCCACAATCGGCTCTTCCGGTTTCCCAATACACACGTATCTCCCGCCAAGTATGACTGGGTAGATGGGATCATCCATAACAGCCGCTTTGATCACACCTCTGACAAAGTCAGAGTGTATCTCCACCAATGCGATGGGAAGCGCTGTAGGTGCATCACTCTTACGAACTCCACAAAGTTGGACGGTCTCTGCTGTCTCTTGACCGGGTTTGACCAGGTTCCTGGCAACAATGCAATCATAAGAAAGCCCCGTGTCAAATAAGCAAGAAGTTTGAGAACCGTTCAAAGTAACAGTACCTCGCGTTGAGGGTCTATCCCCAACAGGTTGGGAATCACTGTCAATAATTCCGCCTTGCGAGACTGTCAATAAGCATCCGATGCGTTTCGGCTCGGTGTGCTCGGTCTGATCATATGTCCCGTGCTCAGGGGTTCTCCCTTTGCCACCTTGTCCTTTCTGGCTACGCTGCCATGTAGGGCGGTCGGGTTGATCAGACTGTTTGGGGTGGTTGGGGTACTTGTTCTTGTAGAACTTGGATTTTTCAGGAGGGGGGTTTTGAGGTCCAGTTTCTCTGTGGTTGTTTTGGTTAGAAGCCTGAGAAGATTGCTCTAGGTTATGTTTTCGAAAATGCTCCTCTGTCGGTTTCCGCTTTGTGGCCGGTAGTTCAGCCAGCGCATTGTGATAACGCTCAGACTTTTCCAAAATGTCTTCAAGTTTTTCTGCCCCCTGCTCAGCGAGAAATCTCCGGGTATCAGCAGACAAAGTGTTCTTTATTTGTTCAGTTAGAACAAGTTCCTCAAGACCTTCATAGGTAGAGGGGAGCTGCGAAAGCTCAAGGCACTTTGTTAGATATCCCTTAAGACGAGATGAGAACTGGTGAAAAGTTTCAGAATTCTCTTTCCGGCTGTTGCGAAACAGTTGCAAAAACTTGCGAGCGTTCATTTCAAAGCGCTCCAGTAACGCTTTCTTCAACACATCGTAGTCGTCTTGTTGGCTACTTTCCAGCTTAGAATAAACATCATAAGCAGAACCTTTTAGGGCCTGGGAAAGTTTCATATTCCAACGCGACCTCTCTAACCCGTACAGAGTTGCAATTTTCTCAAATTTTTCTAACCATGTGTCAATCTTCTCATTTGGACAAGGGAAAGACTCAAGAGTGAAAGACATAGCGTTGAGTTGAAGAGATTGAGTGTTAGAAGGATCAGTTAGGGAGGAATGAGGAGAAGATTCTCCATTGCTGGAGGTAGAGGCAGCACCACGACTTTGGAATTCTAGAGTTTTAAGAGCCAACTCATGCTGTCGTCGTTGCTCATTTTCTCTTTCCTCATGCTGTCTCTCCTCCCTCTCCTTCTCATGCTGTCTCTCCTTCTCTTTTTCCTCATGCTGCATCCTGCGAATTTCCATTTCCTCATCCATCTTCTTCTGCTGTAAAGCTTCGGCTGCTTCTTCTTTCCTCCTAGCTTCTTCTTTTTCCTCTTTAGCTTCAGCTGCTTTTCTCTCCGCGTCATATCTCTCCAGTTCGTCCCTGACAAAAGCTTTCGCTTCCTCTCCTTCCAGTCCCTCCTCTCTCGCTTCGTCCCTGAGGAGTTGTCTAAGCTTTGCCCTCTCGGCCATATTATGTCAGTGACTGAGACACGTGGAGATAGAAAATAGGAAAAAGAATAACCTGGTTCCTACCACTTACGAGAAAAAAAAAATCAAAAATTCAAAAGATGATATCCTTAACCCTGGGATACCTCCTCCAAAATAAAATCTAACTATCGCTGCTATTATCGGCAATAAAGCACTCAATGCAAAACACGACTACGCCAAATAAATGGTAGTTAAGATTACAACTGAAAAATAAGTTGCTACAGTGGAAAAGCAAAAGAATATTGCAAAAATTAAAGAGAAAAATAATCCCTTAATTTTTTAAAAAAACCACTATAAGTTCGCACCTGAAGTCAGATCGGGTAAGGGAGGGAATTAATCTGGACAAAAAAGTCCGAAACACACTCCTTAACTTAGTTCAAACGCCGTTCTGCCTCAGTACCCAGTGAATGTTATACACTCACCACTTTACCAGCATTTAGTATTACAATCAGCAGTTAACATATATCCCGACAAAATCAACCTGTAACCAAAATGTATATTATTCAAAGATGCTGTGGAAAAAAAAAAAACTTATTAGTTTGTGTGGTCAGCACGCCCGTAAACAGATCGCTAGTCTAGGGGGTAATTATTTAAAGATATAACAACTCACAAGACATGTCACTCTTACTCTATATCAGAATATAGAATCTTAAGTTCAAAATCCAGATAGACGAGTCCACGTTTGTCGTACTCGTCTTCCTATTCTAAGTTCAAAGACCGGAAACGAGCCCTCATTTGTCGTAGATTTCCGATAGGAGAATTAAGACTAGGTTTGGTCCCTTCTGAATAGGTTTGAATAGGTGATAGACTCAGTGAGAGTTAGTGAAAGGTAATAGAATTTCCACACACGTGAGATGATAGATTTGATATAGTGGCTGTCTCTGAAAGCGAAAAGAATTCTTCTCTCTCTCACCTATCTTCTACAACAGTTGTTACAGCGTCAGACAGACTACACCAATATACATATTACGTATATTTCTATCACTCACAGGCACGCACATACACGTGACGACAGGTAAACACACAGACGTGGGAAAACTATAACAATGATATATATATTATCTAGAACGAGCTGACCAAACACGATTATTTAGTTCAAGAGCGATTTTAATATCAGGAAAAATCGGCTCACAACATCAAAGAAAGTACATCAAGGAAAATACATATACACATAGTCATAAAAAAATCAAGGAAATGTTGCAAGGATGATAGCCCCGTTATAGTGTTAACTCTAGGTTTAGCCCGGCCCCGTTAAGAGAACAGATGATGGCGCCAGAGTCACAGATACATAGGGTTTGAGTCTAAGAGTTTTTCTTTGTTTTATCTCGTAATTATATGCACAGAGTTTGAAAAAAATCTGATTTAACCTAAGACAAAAACACAAGAACTCTAGCCTTAGCAACAAATTATGCAGATTGGAAAAAAAATAAAGGGACAGCAACAGGGTGTCAAAGATAAAATAGTGAAAAATATCACTCAAACCAGCGTACACTCATTCATTCCGCCATGGCTTTTCACACTTGTACTCACGACTTTGCTTGCTGCCTCTTGGAACACATTGATTTTAGATTTTCACACAGACTAAAAAAAAATGCAGTCTTCTGCCAAGAAGTCCCCAGTTCCAAAAGACGTATTTAACTTGGAGTCTCCGGGAACGACTACTTGGGTATGCAAATTTGTTCAAATGTCTGATCAAGTCACCTAACAATTATTCCAGGCGCGGGAGTTAGCAGAGCACAGTGTCAATAGCGTAGGTTTCTAAAAAAATGATGAATGTCAGGTCGGTGCCTTCCCTCAGTATAGGATTCACTTTAGTCACACCACAGATTTGTCCACAAGATATAATCTAGTCGGGAAATGATTGTTAATATTCACGCCACAAGGCAGCAAATTATATAGAGTTTCTAGAAGAAATTAAGTGCTGGCTCCAAGGTCCAGTATTTATCATTACAGTCTTTGAAAACCCGTTATAGGGATATTAGTATTTCTGTCTAACTTGCACCGTCAGATCAGTGTTACTTGAGAAAACCCACGTGGTTCAAAATAAGGACTGTCTATTTCTTCACAAGTATGGAAACTACTACTAGGTGCTGGTAAAGTTAGGGTCACCCCAAAACTTTCACTGTGTGGAGGAAAAATAACACATATAATATAATAAACAGAATCTGTACTGGTTAAAACTTACATTTAAACTGGCAAGCAGAGAGCTTTGCTTATCATTTAAACTTCCCGTGACGTAAGTTATATTTAAAAATCAGCAATCCTCATAAATTAAGAACACGTGCGTATTCTGTCACCATTCATGAGGCTGGATTCTAGAGTTTATACGTTAGTTTAGAAAAATACACTCGACTGAGTATTAGCAGTTAAATTAAATTCATAAATAGCTACAATTGCCGTTATAAGCTAGAAATTAAATTCTTAGTCTGCTTTCCACTGAATGCTTCCCTAGAAAATATAATAGCCTACCACTTTATTTCTCTTCTGCGCTAAAGAAATAGATTTAAATGAATTAAGCGATTTAACACTTTAACACTCACAAAATCTATATATCTATCATATTAATTACCTCAACCACAGAATTACAGGTAGTCGCACAACTTAAGAATAAAAATGCTGAAAATATTTCTGGAAGTCTAGAAGTTCGACAAATTGCCGAAACAAACTGAGATCTTCGCTAACAGCTATTCTGTTTTTCGAGCGACCTATCTACTGTGGAGTCTATGAGCGAGAATGAAATTAAAGTTTCAAACTTGGCCAATATCTTAAAATCAGACAAAGGGCCCAAACTATTTCGCCACGCGAAATTATCTCCCCTACTCCCAACATTTACGTCCGCTTAACGCGTGTCGTAACTGTCACCTACTGACCACGATGTACGCGTGTCAGTTTCAAATCCCAGACAGCCTGACTCCATTTCAGGGCAGTTTTCACACTACAGCTGACCATGGCCCAAGTGAGCGCCGTGTCAGTTTGGGATTTTCCAGCCAAATGTCTGGATACTGACCGGTGCAGATGTAAAGTATCACACCTCACCGGGACTAATGCCGAGAAGAAGCTCGCGCGCTCGGTGAGAATGTAGACGATTTGCTACGTCCTATGTTCAGCGAACCGACTTATCACGCCTTCTGACGCCCTGCAGCCCTGACATCTACGTAATATCGTCCTAGCGCGATTCTCAGTTTAAGAGAAAGGAAAACAGGTAAAGTTTGCGAATTATATGAGAATAATATTCGCAAAACGAATGGATGAAAAAATATACAGGAAAAAAATGAAATACAGAGATAATAAAAGAGAGAATTTTCGGGTGAAAGAATAGGAAGAAGTTGTAGGAAATTAAATGAATATAAACCCTACGTGACAACCCTTTCTCACGGTTTATGACAACTACACTGATGATTTGATTATCAAGCACGAGGTACTTGACTAAAATATAGAAGCTCCTCTTCTGTTGAATAGCTTCTCTGACTTACCCTGTTAACCCGCTTAAGGTTTTAGAGGAACACAGCATTGATTTTTGGCTGTATAAATCTAGGCCAATCTCCCGGCCTCTCGCCGTTGTTGGAGAGGTATAATGAGCTAAGTGCTCTGGATTTTTTAAGACAAATCCCGTTCCCAGATGAAGAATGCCTTTCGCTACCTGAGATAGTAGGTTATTTACTTTCGCCTCTGGCGATATCTCGAGCTCTCGGCTTCTGCGATGCCAACTTTGCCGTTGGTAATTTGTATGTGACAAACTACACTTTTCCACTGTACCGTGAATTGCTGTAGGCAAAAGAAATGCATCTAATGTACAACAACTTCAACCATAAACTCATATCTAACATATAACTCCCTTAATCCCACTATGCACAACGATACATAAATATTTCTAACCACGTGTCACTCAATATCCTACTCCTTCCCTTCCCCGCTTCACCGAAAATCTTTCAGGTACGTAAACAAAACTCCAGACACTGTCTGACCTTAATCTTTTGTTACGTGAATCTAGCCTCGTGTCAACCATTCAAACTAGGGAAATCTCCTGTCCGAAATTCCTTGGTTTCCTTTTGAACATTTCACATGAGGTTTCCCGACTTAACCCAAAATTTAAATTACTCCTCTTACTGCATTACCAAACATTAAGGCACAATAAAATAACATACGCACCATTAGATGCCCAATAAAATTACACTTGTAAATATACAGAAATTAAAGGTGGTTTAACACAACACTCTACATACTACAGAACGCCCGTGTATCTCAGCTAAACCTCACGCAGTGAATATCTCAAAACTTCCCACACTCCTGTATACTGCCAATTATCTTTGAAAGAATTAGGCACACTTTACCTTTACATCATTCTACAAAGATAGTAATGGATGGCACTTACGTTTATTACTTTAAGTTAACTTCCCGAAGTACTATTCAATAATCAGGCTACGACTCTATTAAGAACCCACTAATATTACGGCTCTAATTAAAATAAGAACATACCAATTTATTGCGTTTCTTCCGCGTGGAGCAGACAATAAATGCTAGATTCACGGTAGTGAATTTCATCAGACAAAAGGGGTCCGTTACAAGACCGCTCGAGTTTATATACAAGAAAATCCCCGCGGACTTTCGGCCTACGCCATAGCTATAGCGTCCTGCTAACCCAATGGAATCACTTACAAAATTTATAACGGGGTCTACGCCAATAGATTTGAAAGCACGTCGTGACCGGTTTATCCCGACCGCGCGCGTTTCCTACTTACGTCATATTGTCTAACGGCGCCTGTTGGTGAGCCAAACGACGGAAAATTTTCACCCCGCCAAATTAAACCTCACGCGCTGATAAACAAAGAAAGGACCGAGAAATTTCTTTAACAAAGAAACTGGGACTACGTGATCGCGATTATTTTAACAAAGAAAACCTCTCGTGATCGCAATTAACTTTAAAGAAAGGAAAACTGGTGCGAGTGTAAACTAAACCTAGCGTCATAAAACGCAATAAAATACCTACAGAAAAAGACCAAACACATAATAATTTCGAACGAGAAGAAAACTGGGTCTGTTGAAAAACAGAATTACAGTACAGCATCACAATGAGGAATGATGATGAGGAATGATGAAGGGCAATCTAGTTATAATTTAGGTAGGTAGGTAGTCCCATAGCAGATACTGAGGTAGGAGAGTGAAGTGTTAAAGACTTGATTTTACTAGGTCCAGCATCGAATAAATGGGGTGACCAATTCCCGTCCTCGCTGCCTTTTCCTTCATTAACTCTAGAGCAAAGCCAGATACACATTTACAGCTGGTAGGCTAAAGCGTGACGATACCGTGAATCTAGCCTGGCACCTTTATCAGTTATCATTTAACGCAATTATTTTCATAATCTTAGACTTATCTTTGAAAATTGTTAGACCCATTTGCCGTGACCTCTCAAGAAGTATTCACATTTAGTCTTACATCTTGTTACGGTTATGGGACAAAAGGGCAAATTCCTCGGCAAAATCTAGATCGGCAAGATGTGTTATAGAGTCCATTGGTCAGGGTAAGAGGGATTATAGGAAAACCTAGAAACACATGGAGAAGGAAATTGGTGACATATATGAAGAGAATGGGGCACACATTGACTGACGGCGTGAACTTGGCGCGAGTTTGTTGAAGAACTGTTATCCACGGGGATCTAAAAGATAATGAATCTTTTTCCTCATTCGCTCTCAGACTTCTACATTAATGAATCTAATAAAGGTAGTAGTCAGCTCTATATATATATAGCGCTAAAAAGTGATGGAACCTGTTGTAAACTTTACTTTGTGATGTCTTCAGAAAGCAACTATAACTAACAATAACAACGTGCAAAGTTAAAGCAGCTTTACGGAAATGTAACTGTAGTGAAATTGACAGAGATACAACGGTAAAATACCTCCAAAGATAACATGTAAGGATAAAAACATAATGCGTAGGCTGCTGATAGTACATGATCGCCCAGACCGCGGGTCATCACCCTCCATAAAAATTGACTTGCTAGACAGGAGGGGAACGGCGGATAAAAAGGAAAAAATATGACTGGAAAGATTGCGTGAGACTAGAAAGGCTAAGGAGACGCAATTGGGGGGGAAACGGAGAAAAGTCACGTTTCCCAAGTTGACATAAAGTAAGGAACTCGACAGAAGGGACCTTGGATATGTTACGCCACAGTCATTTATTGGTCGCTTTTGCGATACCAAGCCTTTGATTTGAATTCAGCGGCAGAACGCAGATGTTTGGAATATTACAAAAATTAAAAAGTAACTTTTTCGTAATATTAATGTTAGGAATATAAAAATTAGCTGGCCGGATGGCCCATTCTGAGCAGTGAACTAATATGTTCTTAATTTTACAGACGGATAGATAATATTGAAGATAATGACAAAAGACAGTGTTGTTCACATCAGCGACAGACTGTATTGAATAAAAAGTGTCGCTATTTGCACAAAAAAACACGACCTTGAGACGCAGGTGTTCAAATCTACTTAGTAGGGAAGCGAAGGGACATTGGTGGGAGCTGTGTCTAAATATAACTTTTAACGACAAAATTTTGGAGGGGAGAGAAAGGTTGGTTCAAAAATCAAGTACGTTTTTGAAAAAAAACAAGTAGAGACGGACAGACTAACAGATAAACATCCATACTTGACTGAAGCATGACTGAAATGACTTTAGGGTAGAAAATTTGAATTTGAAATAAACCTAGGCAGTGATTGGCCACAGACAATCATTTTATCGGCGCTCAGACGCGCAAATGGGGCCATTCCTCAATAGTTGTTCGAAGATAGACACATTATTTTAAAGTGTGGTGATTTCCAAATGAAAGAAAGTGAAATAAGTTCAGGGACGCCATACTATAGCCAGCAGCTCAGCTGAGTTTTGCTAGCATTTCTGTGTTCTTTATTCATAATCTGGTAAGATTGAAATTATTTCTTTGTATATTTTGAATATTGTTTAATGTTCGAGTGATTTGATACTGCCATATCATAATCTAGCCTTACAAACAAGTAGGGATTTGCTCTAGACCCCCCGCCCAAGTCAGGGTCTAGGGACCAACAATATACATAAACTCCAGCAAGGGTTAGGAAAGACAGATCAAGTGTTGAGAATAATAAAACATATTACCTATCCACTTTTAGGGAAGGAAACTAATAAATATTTTTCAGAATCTATAGTCTGGGAGGACCTATCTGATGTAAAACCACCATGGTAAATGTGCTGTTTGGTCAGAGAGATCTGACCTGTCTGTATGATGTGGTTGTTGTGTCCGTGTTGTGTCCAGACGTGGGTAGAGAATAGAATTTTGACACATAGCCAATACTTTGATTGCAGAGCTGTGAGTTTCAGTTGTCAACAAGGCGGTGTCCATTCAGTTGGTGATTTTACTCGAGTGTATCTGTGCAGTACGTTGTGACAGAGACCACTATTATTGCCCGCCAGCACGGAGAGGTGGGACCACCAGATTTCAGCACCAGAGCTACATATGCAAGTTGAGTGAGCCTCTGGTCTGCTGGAAGTTCACCAACGCCTTTTAGTTACTAATACCCCATAAAATTCCTGCAATTTACCGGACACTGTGTAGTCAATATAGACAGGTGTGATGAGGCCACCCCAACAGCACAAGCATTAACTATCCTCCCAAGTAGATGACTACTAGAACATTTTAATAAAACTAACTAGTCTAGTACTTATATATGTACACTCTTGCATTTATTATGTAACATTCCATGCATTTCTTTCATAATTTTTAAATCCTTTTTTTTTAAAAAAAGTTCTGGTCAACATAAAACTTGATCCAGAACAAATAAATGTAATATAATTCTATCAAAAATTTTACACTCTTGAGTTAGTTCAGTGTATTATAATATTTGTTAAATATTATTAGTCTGCTTAAATATCTGTGGGTGTATCTATAACTATCACACCACATTACATATCATTACCCTAGACATTTTACATAGCTACATTCATTAAGAAAAAAAATTGAGTGTGAGGTCGTAGTGGTAGCAAGAAAGGCCTTCTGACAATTCACAACTACATTTTATCTCAGGAGCCTTCACAGCTGGCCTCATACATTACATTTAGTAATATCACCATCATACAATACCATCAAACCCACTACATACATTGGGGTCTTGTCCAGGGATAATTAGCCCAACAGTAATATTAGGATCTCTGGTTGGAGAAATAAAATTAGGGGAAAAAAATTGTGAAATTCCCTTTAAAATTAAAAGTGTCCCTGCAGATAAAAGTTGGTGAATCTTCACAGCCAGTGATAATTAATTAGTTAACTGGTTAGTTAGAATTAGTTAGACTATAGTCATAAGAAGTACTTAGTGTATTTACTGGTTAGAGATTTAGCTTGTATATTATTATATTGTCTGAAAAGTATGGCGGAGCTAGCAAAATTCCGATCAGCTGCTGTGCTGACCGCAAAGGAGATGGGAATGGATGGTCAGATTTTAATTCAATATGTAACGGCTGAATGTGATAAATATATTGAAAGGGAAGATAGAAAGGTAGCTGAAGAGAAGAGGTTACAAATTGAGGCTGATAGAGAAATTAAGAGGCTGCAGATTGAGGCAGAAGAAAAACGACAGCAAAGAAAAACGGGAGGCAGCAGAGGCAGAAAAAAAGGTTGACTGCCGAAAGGGAGGCAGAAGATAGAAGGTTGCAAAGGGAGCACGAATTACGACTAAGGGAGCTGGAATTACAAGGCCCGGCTCCTGAAAATGGTGCCAGCCCTTTTGCCTCAGATGCTACGCCCAGTCTGGGAGCCTCAAACTCAGCTATGGGGTTTCATTTAGACCATTTTGTTGAAAAAGACGATGACATAGAGGGGTACCTAGGACGTTTTGAGTTATTAGCTACTACATATGGGTTAGAGAGAGAGAGGTGGAGTTTAAAGCTATCACAGGGATTGAGAGGTACTTCTTATGAAGTATTTGCCAAAATGAACAGGGAAGACCAAGACAATTATGACATGTTAAAGCAGGCTTTGTTATTAAGGTACGAGAAGAATGGTGAATTTTATCGTAAGAAATTTAGAAATGCCAAACTGTTGTCTGGGGAGACATACCACCAATTCTCTGCTAGACTAGAAACCTATTTGGAGAAATGGACGGCTCTGGGGAAGACCCAAGATCTTAAAGAAATGATCATGATTGAGCAATTGAGAGAGTCCATGGCTCCAGACATGAGAAAATTTCTCATGGAACAAGGTGCAGAGAAGTTGGGGGAAATTTTAAATGTTGCTGAGAGGTATCAGGCAGCTCAGGCAGAGGTAAGTGGTGCTAAAAAGAAGCACATAGACAATTTTAAAGCTCCACAGCAATTTAATAAATTTGATAATAGAGAGCAGGGAAATAAAGGTAGGACAAACTTTGAGCGGCCAAGAAATGACTATCGCGACAGAAACTCACAGTTCAATGACCAAAAGTTCAATGAAAGAAAACCGTTGAACCAAGGAAAAAGATGGTGTAAATGGTGCAAGAAGGATAACCATAACACCGAATTTTGTAGAAGGAAACCTTCAAACATTGCTGCAATGAAGTCGGGGACGCGAAGATTAAAGGTTAATCCTAATGGACAACAGGAACCTTATCACCCCCCAGTTTGTGAGGATGTTATTTGTAATGGGGTCACCATAAGGTGCCTTTATGATACAGGTTTGGATTATGATTCAGTTGTGAAGTCTAGCCTAGTGGACCCAAGTCAGTATACCACAGAAACAGTGGAAATACAAGGGGCGACTAAGGACATACCACTCATGACACTTCCCATCGCAAGGATAACGGTGAAAACTCGCTATGTGGAGGGAGAAATCAGAGCAGCAGTGATAGATGAACCAATCTACCCTCTGATATTGGGGTGTAGATACGTCTTCTTGGGAAATCCCGAGAAACCTGTGATCATGGCGACAGTGCAGACCAGGTCACAGAAGAAGGAGGAAGAAGGTGAACCTATAAATGCTCATTCAGAGGAGATGAGGAAGGCGCAGGCTGAGGATAGGACACTCAAGCCCTGTTTTAAAAAATTGCCCAAATGCCACACACCTCCGAGCAAGGGGGAATATTTCATGAAGAACAAACTCTTATACAGGAAGGCCGGAACTGGAACAAATGGTCACAACCAGCTGGTTCTTCCCACTTCATATAGAGATAAAGTGATGGAACTCGGGCATGCGATTCCCTTCAGTGGTCACATGGGGATCAGCGCCACAGGACAGCGTATAGCTTGTCATTACTTCTGGCCAGGGATAACGGAGGATATAAAAAGATATGTCAAATCTGCCCAGAATGTCAAAGGGTAGCTCCAAAGCACTGGACTGCTCCTGCAACTCTAGGGGAAATGCCCATAGTGGGAACACCTTTTGAGAGGGTTGCAGTGGATATTGTAGGACCTCTCACTCGGACCAAGAGGAGGAACAGTTACATCCTTACTCTGGTGGACACTTGTTCTATGTGGGGAGAGGCGGTAGCCCTGCCATCAATTGATTCAAAACATGTAGCAGAGGCACTACTTACAATATTTACCCGATTAGGATTCCCGCATCAAATCTTGACGGATAATGGTTCTCAGTTCAAGGGGAAACTAACGGAAGAAGTTTTTAAGCTATTTCAAGCCAGACACTTTCATTGTAGTCCGTACCATCACAAGGGAACGGCCAGGTAGAGAGGTTCAACGGGACTCTCATTTCTATCCTGAGAAAGCTGGCACACGAAAAACCGGATCTGTGGGATCAATTCCTGCCCGCCGCATTGTTTGCGTACCGGGAGGTACCACATAGTTCAACCGGGATGGCTCCCGCAACTCTGCTATTTGGGAGGCCAATAAAAGGTCCATTAGAAGCTCTATTAAGGACCTGGACAGATGAGAAGGCGGAAGAGACTGTTACCTCATCGTATCAATACGTGAACGAACTGACCACTCGTTTGAAAGCTGGATGGAAACTGGCAAATGATAATTTGAAGCAAGCCAGGAAGAAACATGCAGCATATTTTAATAGGAAGGCAAAGGACAGGGAACTGGCAGTCGGAGAGAAGGTGCTGCTTCTACTACCCGGAAGCCAGAATAAATTACAAATTGGTTGGCAAGGTCCATATACGGTTCTAGAGAAGGTGTCTAGAACAAACTATAAAATTGACAAAAAGGGGAAGGAGAAAGTTTATCATGTAAACCTGTTAAAGAAGTATCTGGACAGACCACTCCAGGAAAGCACCCCCTTATTGACCTTGGCTATTGCAACCCAGATGCAAAAAGAACCACTCACCTCACATGAATACCCATTACATCCTTGTGAAACCGCAGCACAGGTAAAAGTCAGTAAGCACCTGACTAAAAACCAGAGGGAGAGAGTTCAACAGGTTCTGGAGGAACATACAGATGTATTAACAGATAAACCAGGCCATACAAATTTGCTACAGTATGACATGAAAACTGGTAGACTCAAACCCAATCTGTATGAGAGCCTATTCTATTCCGTTCGCGAAGGAGAAGGCATTGAAGGAAGAAATAGAGTATTTGTTGAAGGAGGGGATTATTTCGCACAGTGAATCATCTTTTAGTTCTAGTGTCGTTTTGTTGAGAAAACCGTCTGGGGAACACAGACTGTGCACAGATTACAGGAAACTGAATGCTGTCACAGAAGGACAAGTGGATCCATTACCAGACACAAAACAGTTATTTGCCAGACTGAACAAGGCAAAATACTTTTCAAAGGTGGATCTTAGTAAAGGCTATTACCAGATCCCAGTGAAGCCTGAAGTGAGACCTTATTTGGCTTTTAGCACTTCGGATGGACATTATGAATTCAATATGCTACCATTCGGACTGAAAAATGCTCCGAGTGTGTTTTCAAGGATGATGCGCAAATTGTTGGATCCCCTGAATAACCCATGTATCACGAATTTCATGGATGATATTCTCGTCGCCACAGAGACATTTGAAGAACACATTGAAGCTCTGGAGATGTTGTTTGATAGACTTCGGGAGGCGAACTTAACTGCTAGGCCAACAAAATGTTGTATTGGATGCAAAGAGTTGGAATTCTTGGGACACACTGTATATCAGGGTAATATGACCCCTGATCCTAAGAACTTGGAAAAACTGCAGAGAGCACCTAGGCCGCAAACAAAAAAGGACGTGCGATCATTTGTGTCGTTATGCGGATTTTATCAGAAATACATCAAGAATTTTAACGCTATTTGTGCTCCTCTGACTGATCTGACTCGCAAGGGACTTCCAGATAAAATTATTTGGACTGCACAATGTGAACTAGCGTTCCAAGAGTTAAAGGAAAAACTCACTAGCAAGCCTATTCTCAAACTGCCTGATTTGACACAGGACTTTGTCTTAAGAACCGATGCAAGTAATGTAGGACTAGGAGGGGCTTTGTTGCAAAGATCATCTTCACCTGATGGGGAACTGAAACCAGTCGCTTATGCAAGCCGTAAATTGAATAAGGCGGAACAAGGATACTCCACAAGCGAAAAAGAATGTTTAGCGTTAATCTGGGCAATAAAGAAGTTTCAAATCTATCTGTATGGTAGGACTTTTGTGGTGGAGACGGACCATCAGCCTCTCGTATTCTTATCTCAGGCTAAGCATGAAAACGCAAGATTGCTGAGGTGGTCTTTATTGCTTCAACCTTATCAGTTCAGTATCCAATATATCCCAGGCAAATTGAATGTCGGTGCAGATTTCCTCAGTCGGCACCCCTGTGATCAAAATTAGAGTAGTGGCAGACGTGAGGAGTAATTTTACCTATGTGTATCGCTGGTTTTGGAACTTGCCATAGGCATGTTTTCAAGTGGGGAGATGTGTAGTGAAATTGACAGAGATACAACGGTAAAATACCTCCAAAGATAACATGTAAGGATAAAAACATAATGCGTAGGCTGCTGATAGTACATGATCGCCCAGACCGCGGGTCATCACCCTCCATAAAAATTGACTTGCTAGACAGGAGGGGAACGGCGGATAAAAAGGAAAAAAATATGACTGGAAAGATTGCGTGAGACTAGAAAGGCTAAGGAGACGCAATTGGGGGGGGGGGGGGGAAAGGGAGAAAAGTCACGTTTCCCAAGTTGACATAAAGTAAGGAACTCGACAGAAGGGACCTTGGATATGTTACGCCACAGTCATTTATTGGTCGCTTTTGCGATACCAAGCCTTTGATTTGAATTCAGCGGCAGAACGCAGATGTTTGGAATATTACAAAAATTAAAAAAGTAACTTTTTCGTAATATTAATGTTAGGAATATAAAAATTAGCTGGCCGGATGGCCCATTCTGAGCAGTGAACTAATATGTTCTTAATTTTACAGACGGATAGATAATATTGAAGATAATGACAAAAGACAGTGTTGTTCACATCAGCGACAGACTGTATTGAATAAAAAGTGTCGCTATTTGCACAAAAAAACACGACCTTGAGACGCAGGTGTTCAAATCTACTTAGTAGGGAAGCGAAGGGACATTGGTGGGAGCTGTGTCTAAATATAACTTTTAACGACAAAATTTTGGAGGGGAGAGAAAGGTTGGTTCAAAAATCAAGTACGTTTTTGAAAAAAAAAAAGTAGAGACGGACAGACTAACAGATAAACATCCATACTTGACTGAAGCATGACTGAAATGACTTTAGGGTAGGAAATTTGAATTTGAAATAAACCTAGGCAGTGATTGGCCACAGACAATCATTTTATCGGCGCTCAGACGCGCAAGTGGGGCCATTCCTCAATAGTTGTTCGATGATAGACACAGTATTTTAAAGTGTGGTGATTTCCAAATGAAAGAAAGTGAAATAAGTTCAGGGACGCCATACTATAGCCAGCAGCTCAGCTGAGTTTTGCTAGCATTTCTGTGTTCTTTATTCATAATCTGGTAAGATTGAAATTATTTCTTTGTATATTTTGAATATTGTTTAATGTTCGAGTGATTTGATACTGCCATATCATAATCTAGCCTTACAAACAAGTAGGGATTTGCTCTAGACCCCCCGCCCAAGTCAGGGTCTAGGGACCAACAATATACATAAACTCCAGCAAGGGTTAGGAAAGACAGATCAAGTGTTGAGAATAATGAAACATATTACCTATCCACTTTTAGGGAAGGAAACTAATAAATATTTTTCAGAATCTATAGTCTGGGAGGACCTATCTGATGTAAAACCACCATGGTAAATGTGCTGTTTGGTCAGAGAGATCTGACCTGTCTGTATGATGTGGTTGTTGTGTCCGTGTTGTGTCCAGAAGTGGGTAGAGAATAGAATTTTGACACATAGCCAATACTTTGATTGCAGAGCTGTGAGTTTCAGTTGTCAACAAGGCGGTGTCCATTCAGTTGGTGATTTTACTCGAGTGTATCTGTGCAGTACGTTGTGACAGAGACCACTATTATTGCCCGCCAGCACGGAGAGGTGGGACCACCAGATTTCAGCACCAGAGCTACATATGCAAGTTGAGTGAGCCTCTGGTCTGCTGGAAGTTCACCAACGCCTTTTAGTTACTAATACCCCATAAAATTCCTGCAATTTACCGGACACTGTGTAGTCAATATAGACAGGTGTGATGAGTCCACCCCAACAGCACAAGCATTAACTATCCTCCCAAGTAGATGACTACTAGAACATTTTAATAAAACTAACTAGTCTAGTACTTATATATGTACACTCTTGCATTTATTATGTAACATTCCATGCATTTCTTTCATAATTTTTAAATCCTTTTTTTTAAAAAAAGTTCTGGTCA
Source organism: Oreohelix idahoensis (assembly GCA_024509875.1). Lineage (NCBI taxonomy): Eukaryota > Metazoa > Mollusca > Gastropoda > Stylommatophora > Oreohelicidae > Oreohelix > Oreohelix idahoensis. Next base: position 6,581 of record JAMPIV010006288.1, on the reverse strand, counting down.
ACATAAAACTTGATCCAGAACAAATAAATGTAATATAATTCTATCAAAAATTTTACACTCTTGAGTTAGTTCAGTGTATTATAATATTTGTTAAATATTATTAGTCTGCTTAAATATCTGTGGGTGTATCTATAACTATCACACCACATTACATATCATTACCCTAGACATTTTACATAGCTACATTCATTAAGAAAAAAAATTGAGTGTGAGGTCGTAGTGGTAGCAAGAAAGGCCTTCTGACAATTCACAACTACATTTTATCTCAGGAGCCTTCACAGCTGGCCTCATACATTACATTTAGTAATATCACCATCATACAATACCATCAAACCCACTACAGTAACGAAATTTGATCATAACACTTTCTAAAACAACGTTAGGTAATTCATAATAAAAGGGACTATATCTTTTGAATCAATATCAATGAAATCTATTTTAAATGTCATCGCATCTTTCTATAACGTAATGGTAAAATTAAAAAGAGAGAGAGTGAGAGATAGAAAGAGAGAGATTGAGAGAGAGTAGGAGAGAGAGAGAGCGAGAGAGAGAAAGACAGGAACAGCAAAAGTGAAGAAAATGAACCGGTTAGCAATTTAGAATCTGATGAAGTTAATACAACAAATTGTGGAGATCGTCATGGACCGAAAGTTATGAAGAGACATGAAAGCCTGCGTCATTCGTCTAACGATGTGCATTAGAAGATAAATCTATTTTAAATGATAACAACTTTTTTTTTTAAAATTTAATGCCTTTACTATGAAAGTGGTAGACGGAATGGACTACTGGTTTCCAATTCAACGCAACTAGCGCCACCTTGTGAACTGTCATGCTGTGTTGCTTTAAGATCTTTGTCGCACCCATAACCATCTAATCTAGTCCTGGTCGCTTCAATACAGTTTGCTTACACTTCTTGTTGATCGGGATATATTTTCACTGAATGTTCTCTTAGTTTCTTATCGTCCTGGAATCATGAAGAATATACATAGTTTAAGAGAAGAACGGTTAGAATACCAGGGACGACTGAAGAGATTACTGTCAACTTCTAGAAAGAGGTAGATGTATAGATGAAAAAAAAAATGAAAAAAAATTCTTAAACGCATAAGGAAATAGCTGTCTACGTTTATGGACAGCTATAGGAAGTAGAAAAGTTAAAATACATTGCAACACATAGAAATTCATACTCCAGGATAAAATTCTTCCATATCATACTTCATAATCCCAGACTTTCTCCATACATCCCGTTATATATAGTATATAGTTTTCAAACAAAGTCATACATGATAATACGAACAGGTTAGAGATTCCAGTTGACTAACCTCTCCCATTCTATGCCACGCTTCTGGCATTGTAGTAACAGCATATTAAACATGTGAAGCATATAAATTCATTAACTTGATTTCTTGTAGGTATTCTCCCTCTACGAAAAGATTCAAAGGCTATCGACTCCGTGTGTCCAATTCTAGGAATGTCATCTACGATGAATTCCCGCTAGACCATTAATAGGAGCGGCCTGATACTTTAATGTACATAAATAAACATGCCATAAGAAATGGGGGACGACACTTACTTTATACTTCCACTATTGACTTCGCCATGAAGATCAATAGATACGAATACAACTGATGGCTACTTCACATTTGCCAAGAAATCAAGGGATAACACAGCGGACATAAATATGGTCCGAGCTGCCCCTTACATGACGTCAGAAACTACTCAACTAGGTTACACGTGCGTCCAAAGCAACTCACACTGCATTGTGCACGTCAGTGCGTGAATCAATCGAACGCACAAATAATATAACTATATAAAACTGGTGCGTACATTTGGCAGGACCGAAGACTACCCCCGTAGGTAATAAATGTACGTAACAGCTCCCTTATCACCTCCCCTTAAAAAAATTAATTCTATTAATTTTTTTTCGAACTAATTACTCGAGAGAGGTGAGTCAAAACTACAACAAGATTTATGACATGCATAAAATTATATCATATTAAGAAAAGAATATTAAATGAAAACAATATAACTAAATGATAGTATGCATTAAAGCACACATCCACCATCGACCTACTTTGGAACGATGTGGTAATATTCGAAGTAAAAGAAGTTGAAAATGAAAATGAAATAAATCATAAAAAAAAAGATGATAATAAAATTCAACCAATGATTTCAAAAAATGAAAATGAACAGCAACACTGATGATGATCAATGATAAAAGAATCAATAAAACAGAAAATTTTAAAATACAACATGCAAAATGAAACAAAGCATAATTAAACACTTTAAGAAGCAACGCACTTACTATTTCCTAACACTAGTAAGTTTGACTAGTTATCTAAAAGTGAGATATCATGTAGTGGGATACGTGAATACACGTATTGCGAGACACTAATAAAGTTAGTAGATGTGTGATTTATAATCAATCAAATTGATTAAATTGAATTATAATAATTAGTAGTACTTAATTTATGAACAAATAACTAATTTATTCTAAGTGATTTCAATTTCACTCATTGTTAATATTCTTTTAGAACTAGTTAAATCGACAAGAATATGTTCTCAATGTACCATGTCTGAAATACGCTTACGAACACGATATGTAGTGTAATCTGTTCCATAACAATAGTGAATGTCTATTTGTCACTCTTACCAATATTTCCATACTAAAAAAAAATGTTACTTTAATATCACTGTTCCCGTTCTAACAAAACGTTACTTCACAAGAAATAATGTTATAATCCATACGTAAGTATATTCTGAAAGTTATATATATACGAATACTGCAGAACTACACATAGTCTCCACAGATGTATAATCAGTGACCATGTACAAAGTTATTCATGTTTCTGTGAGGACGTTTCACCATCTGGAAGTGGTTTAATTTCGACATGTTCACTAGGGCATCTTGAAAGACAGTCTGCAAACACATTCTGTACTCCAGGAATAGCTCGTATCTCAAAATGGAACGGTTGAAGCGCAATAGCGTAACGCGCTGCCTTTGATGACTTCACGTTCCCTGTGTTCAGTGCTGTAAGAGCTTTCTGGTCGGATTCCACCACAAAGTGTGATCCGAGGAGATAACGATCCAGTTTTGTGATTGACCAGACAAGAGCGAGGAGCTCTTTATCTAGAACGGAATACTTCATCTCGCTCGTCGTAAGCTTTCTGGATACGTACATAACCGGAAATAAGGTGCCTCCGTATTCCTGCATCAAAACTGCCGCGATAGCGTAGGAAGAAGCATCACTGCGAAGAACAAAGGTGAGATCTTTGTTAGGCAACCTTAAAAAAGGCTTATTTGAAAAAAAATTGTTTTATATAATCTAAAGCCGTTTGATGATCCTGCGACCACTTTATTACATTAGATGTGCCTTTCTTCAGTAACGAAGAAAGAGGTGCAGTTATAGTAGACAAATGAGGGATGAATTTAGAATAGAACTGTATTAGTCCTAAGAGCGACCTCACTTGTTTTTTTGTCTTAGGTGCTGAGATGTTTAAAATTTTAGAGACGTTACTGTCTTCTGTATACATTAAACCGCGACCTATACGGTGACCAAGAAATGAGATGTCATGAAAACCGACAAAAGCCTTTGAAGGTTTCGCTGTTAAGTTATAATCCCGTAAGGTAGAAAGTAAAGATTTTAAACCCTGAATATGTTCATCCCAAGAGTCACTGAAAAGACAGGTGTCATCTATATAAGTAATGACATCGGGACGATGAGACAATATGCGGCGCATCATGCGTACAAAGGTAGCTGGCGCATTCATTAGACCGAATGGCATAAAATTCCATTGAAAAAGACCCCGTGGCGTCGAGAAAGCGGTGAATGGCTTTGCTTTAGGGGTTAATGGCACTTGCCAATAACCCTTTGAAAGGTCAAATTTCGAAAAGAATGTGGCATGAGATAATTTCTCTAATAAGTCGTCTAAAAGAGGTAATGGTTCCGCATCGAATTTTGTAACTTTGTTTAATTTCCTGTAATCTACGCAAAGACGTATATTGTTGTCCTTCTTCCTAATGATTACCATAGAAGAAGAATATGGTGATGAAGATGGTTCAATTATATTTAATTGAAGCATCTCATCCAATTCCTTATCAACCTTATCACGAAAGTGTAAAGGAATAGGATATGGGCGAACTCGAATCGGTGTATCGTCAGTCAGAATAATGTCATGTTGGATGACTGACGTATGACCTGGGATGTCAGTGAGGACATCCTCATACGTGTGTAGAATATTAGAGACTTGCTGACGTTGATCATCAGTAAGAGTAGATGAGATAGTAACATCATTCCATTTCTCAGTGGAATGGAGTGGTACAACTGGTATTGGTAGTTGTACATCATCGAAAGAAGATTCCTCTTCTTGGATGACTGACAAACTAGAATAGTGTTGAATAGGAGGTGTAGGATCGTCAGTTGCTTGGAACACTGATTGTAGATAATCAGGACGTGAGTAATATTCCTTCAACATATTAATGTGGAAGGTTTTATGTTTACCATTAACATCAACGATGTAGTCGACATCGGATATTCTTGAGATGATCCTGAAAGGACCTCTCCAGGTAATTAAAAGACGATTATTATGCGCAGGGAGTAATACAAAAGCTTCATCACCAGGTATGAGCTGGCGAAGACGTCTATATTTGTTTGCAAATAGACGAGCTTTTTCTTTGGCTTGTTCGGATGATGCAGTAGCTAATCTACAAGCATCTATGATTCTCTTTCTCAGAGAGATCACATACTCATAAGAGGATTGAGTTTCCTCTTCAATATTCTCGTCAACCAATAAGTCGTGGATTAACGACATCGGACCGCGTGGTTGCATGCCGAAAACAAGTTGAAATGGAGAAAACCCCGTTGCTTGATTTTGTACTTCGCGATACGCAAAGAGACAAGCGGGTAGGACCCGATCCCAGTCTTGGGGATGGTCTTGAGTCATCTTACCCAACAACTGCTTGAGTGTCCTATTTAGACGCTCAATTAACCCATTTGACATCGGATGATAAATAGAACTTAGAGATCTGTCTATACCTAATGTCTTCATAACTTGAGACATGGATTCAGAAATGAACTGAACCCCATGATCCGACAAGATTTTCCGTGGAAAACCAATGCGTGAGAAGATTAACATCAATGCCTCTGCTACACTGGCAGATGAAGTGTTCTTGAGAGGGATGGCTTCAGGCCAGCGAGTGCACATATCAATGCACGTAAGAATATGCGTATGCCCTCTAGCAGATGGTAGCATAGGACCAATAATGTCTATAGCCATTTTATCAAATGGTCTAATCGGGATGTCCGCAGCTTGAATAGGAGCCGCATGAAATGGACCCCGTACCTTAACTTCTTGACATATCAAACAGGACCGACAATAGAGAGTGATGTCCTTATGGACGCCTGGCCAGTAGAATGCCGAAAGCACTCTGGATTTGGTACGCGAAAAACCCATATGGCCCGCACATTGCGAGTCATGCGCATGTCGTAATATACGAGATCTCATACAGGATGGGACTATAATCTGAGAACATAAGGATGAATCCTTTTCTCGTATTACTCTAACCAAAATCCCATTTTTAAGTATAAAATCATGTCTAGATTTTGCAAGTTTGTTGCTGGTATTATTTTTGTTCACATACTGAAAAAAATGAATCATCATTCTTTTGCAATGTTGCAAACAACTCCCGTGAAATAGGAGCATCATCATCACAAGTGGTATGAACTGTAGGTTCCATAGGTGTATCATGCGACATATTAGTAGCTTGCGCTCTAGTCACTACTGCATTTGCAGTTTGAATATGTCGCTCTTCCCATTCAGCAATTTGCTGTGGTGTACACTCTTTAATACCATGTATGCGACCAAGTATTAAATCACAAATTGGATTCGGAAGGAGACAAGCTTGAATCTTTCAAACCATCCCCCCATGGTATATTAACCAATAATAATAGCTCATTCCCCAAAATTTCACAATATCCCCCCCCCCCCACCCCCCCCCCAATTCCGGACCCCCTTCCCTATTCCCCCCAATTTAATCACCTCTCCTACCCTTCCTCCCCCATATCATCCCCCATCTACCCCACTTCTCTCTCCATCCCATAAATAATCCCCCCCCAATAACCCCAACCTCTCTCCCATACCCATTATACCATCCATCCTCCTTATTCCTACCCTCATCTTACTCACTTCCCTTACCCTCCCCTCCTTACTATAACCAATTTTTCCCCTTACTCTCAAACATCCCCCACCAATTTACCCCACCCTCTACCCCCCCCCCCCCACAAACATCTAAACCTCACCCTCTACCCATACCCCAACTCCATATAAACTCCCTCTAACTCCATACAAACTACAACCACCCCTCACACAAACTACTCCCCCTCACCAAAATCAAAAATACCAACCCCAATCCCACCAATAACCTCATCACTCAAACCCAAATTCATCTACCTCAACAAATACACCAACACCCTAACATCATAATTACCCCATTAAACAAACCCCCCCCCCTAATAAATAAAATCTTCCCCATCTCACAATCACACCCTAAAATAAACAACACCATACCCAATCAACAAAAACCC
>JAMPIV010006287.1:0-28962 GCA_024509875.1 Oreohelix idahoensis | reverse complement strand
TAAGTGACGTGATACTAGGTAACATTCCAGGTGTAAAAGACTGTTCACCTGAGGAAATTGCAGAGTGGGTAAGCAAGCACCCATTGGTGGCGAAAGCTGTTGTAACTAGAGCACAACAGTTAGCTACAGACATGGCTACACCACCTACTCCTGTTATAGATAATATCACATCTCATGGGGTTGGTACTGATACTCCAACTGTTAGTGCGGGTACATGTGTTGGAATGGATGTTTTTAAGAAACTTCAATTACATAAAAAGGTGTCACATAACAATACAACTCCTGGTGTTCGTGATAAGCAGGTTTTACCTAGAAGTCAAGTGATCAACAATGATCAATATAATAACTTGACAGTTTTTAGCTGTACTGCTGTTAGTATGGGTTGTGAGGACACTCATGATTGTCAGGCCTTTACGACAGGTCCTAACCATCACGTTCCATTCAATGGGGATGAGTTACGACATACTAAATCTACGCATGTAGGAGGTTTTAATGATCGATCCGATAATCGCAAGTATAACAACGATGGTCACATCAATGCGACATGCCAAGGACATAAGAATAGTTCCGTGCTCTTGACCCGCACGACACATAATAAGGTCAAGGATTCTCGTGCTCAGTTTCGTCCTGGCCGAGATCATATTCCACCAAATCGCACTGTCGTGGTGCGTAATTTACCTTCTAGTGTTACTTGGTATACACTTAGAAACTATTTTCAATGTGTCGGAGATGTTGAATTTGTTCGTATGTTCGAACTTCAACATTCCTTTCACAAACTAGCGTTTGTTCGCTTTTCTAGGTATTATGACGCTCGAAGGGCTGTAAAATTTAAGAATGGTTCTTGGTTTGCACACCATTATTTAGATGTGCAACTCGCACGCAATACTACACCACGCACTTTATAGTTGCGTTGGACTATCTATTTTCTTCTTCTGTGGATGTTTTCTTCTTTTATACATCCATAGTTTAGTGTGCTATTTTCTCTGCACCCATGATAATTTTACTTCGGTAATATCAACATTACTTTCTTTTCATATATTTTCTCTGATCATAACTGTCATCAGTGACACTTGCATTATCTTTGCTGACTTCACTGGTCTATACAACTTCACTTTTATTGATTTGTGTAACGATGATTCATTACTTTTGTTCGCATGATGCGCCGTTTGGTTGGCGATAGACCCGATGTCATCACATATATAGATGACATTTGTTTATTCCATAACACATGGGAAGAACATATTGTAGGTTTCATTTCTTTGCTAGAACAGCTTAGAAAGCATCATTTGACAGTTAGACCTTCGAAAGTACAGATGGGTTTTCAGGAAATATCTTTCCTGGGGCATAAAATCGGTAATCATCGGCTTTATCCTTCGGATAGTCTGGTGAATAAAATCCTGAACATTCAGATACCGAAAAATAAGAAAGAGGTCCGTAGTCTGTTAGGGCTCATTAACTATTATCATAAATTTATTCCGGACTTTTCGTCTATCTCTGGTCCTCTTTCAGATTTGACCCGCAAAGGTGCTCCTCTTAAATTATTGTGGTCAAAGACTTGTCAGTTGGCATTGGATAAGATTAAAATTCTATTTTCGAATCATCCTATTTTGATTCTGCCAGATATCCATGAACCCTTCTATATTCGCACAGACGCTTCTCAGATGGGAATCGGTGGCAGTTTGATGCAACTTGTCAACGACGTACTCCATCCTTGCTTCTTTGTGAGCCGGAAGTTGTCTGCAGCAGAGAAGAAATATTCGGCGGGAGAAAGAGAGCTACTTGCTCTCGTCTGGACTATATCAAAACTTTCTCGCTACTTGCTCGGACGAAAATTTTACGTTGAAGTAGATCATCATCCTTTGACGTCAATGAAACCGAAAGCATTTAAGAACTCAAGAATCTACAGATGGTTTCTACTTCTGCAACAGTTTTCTTTTGAAATCAAGCATGTTCGCGGCGAGGACAATTGGTTAGCTGACTTGTTGTCGCGATTTGCAACTCACCAGGACTGATATATTTCACATGGAACTTTGCATCCAGGTTTATGGTTCCAGTTTGTTTGGACATCATATTATGTCTTCTGGACTTGCTATTTCGTCCGGATATATGGACTCAAATTTTATTGCAATTTTGGTTATTTAATAATTGCTCTTCATATTTTTATGTATATGTCAAATTCCTGATACTTCTCTTTGGATTGCTTGTCTGTAAGGTGTATCCGTACATAAGATTGCTTAAGGTTATACCCTGCAGGATCTTGCGCGTTTCCTGAAGTAAACGCTCGGGAGAGTGAGGGGTAATGTTGAGGCTGCTTCATGGTGCGATTTTTATCAGGGCAACTTATTATTAGTTCCAGGTTTTGTCACACCTTGTTGTACCTCAACTGAACGCAAGAAATACATGAAAGCGGTCGCTGTGAGATGAGTATCTAGGTATGATGCAGAGAGGGGGATGTGACGTCAGAGCGTCAAGATGTGTGCCTAAAAATGGCTTGTGTATCAGCCATTATGTTGGAGTATGTATTCAAGAAATATTTCTGGAAAAATGGTAAGCTATGTGCTTTAAATGAGAGGCATGAGAATATGCCAGGATTATAGTTGAAGTCAGTACGGGACGGTGGTTCCCAATACAAAGAAGTGTGTTGAAAATATAATTGAACAGTGTTATAACGGGAGGACTCATTCCCCGAAGTTTATGGAGTGGAAATTATGATGTATAAATATTAAACATACCGGCACGCTCAAATCCCCCGATGTTGTTGGAAAAAGATATAATGAATATTTGATATGCCGGGAGGCTCAATACCCCGATGTTAAATTGAATCGAGGAATGATATTATAAAAGTATCAACTAGGGAAAAGTTGAGTGACATTGTATAATAGCGAACCAAGATAGTGGTAGACTGAAAGTTAGAGGGAGTATTCATGCCATATTCGTGATTGTGACATTTTGTGAATTCGTACTTACTGTGTATTAAACTGTTGCCAAATCGTCTAAGTCGAGAGGTTCGTTCAATCATTCAAGGTTCAGTTGACCAGTTGATAGCCTTATTCAGTAATTGAAGATTGATAGAAGGGGGTATCCAAGAAGATTGACTTCCAGAATATGTGACAATGCAAACCAAATTAAAATTAAAAGAACTTCCCCATCTTTATTAAAACGAATGGATCCTAGACAACAAACGAGAGAATTCGGGCAATTTCTCTATCCCTTAACACACGGGCTCGGCTGTTTTTTGAACACCACTCTTAATACATGCAGCATAGCCGCGAGCTAAACACCGCTCACACAACTCAGGGATAAATTCCTCACAAGCGTGGCTCAACGCTGTGAGAAACGGTCATACGCTCTGTTCTAGATATTAAACATTCTATCATAAATCTAAATAAGCCTCATAGCTAAAACAAGGACACAAGCAACGTAACTCAAAACCTACCTTGTCCAAAAACATATTCAGAATTACTGCCCTTTCAAATAGGATCAAACTCGCAACAATCCCCCAAAACAACAGTAACACTAACCTTTGGGTTATTATTAACTTGTTGGGTCCTTTCTTTCTCAATAGGCGAGGGCACATGTATTCTGTTAGTTTTCTATGAATGCAATTCTGATTTTATTTGATCTTTCTTTAGATATTTGGTGTTGTCAAGTTTTTAATGATAATAAACAACAAAAAGAACTTTACTTTGTGTGTTGGTCAGACGCATACCCAATTAACCATAGTTTTTTCACGTTTGTTTGTCTTGCTGTCACATTATTGTGTGTGGGTGTAGTTAAACGTATATTTCCTAGGTATAAGGAGGGGCAAAAAATTGTCTTGTACTAAAAGATAGTCGTATAGATAGGCTGTACTAGAGAAACTTCTCATTCCAGAGACAGATCTTCTTAAACTATTAACTCGTGAAATCTATTTCTCACACCTTTATTTCTCACGTACTTATCACCATCCACTCTACTCAAGCAGGACCATAAATAACTTTCAAACCTATCTAATTACTACAATATTAGATACTCTTGAGTTATGGCCATTGTTGGACCACTAATGCAAAACAGGGGAGGCAATACCGTCACACAGAGTCATATCTAGGGCTTCGATAGAACTTTTATGCGACATACTGCTCTTATCCTACACAATTACCAAACACTTTTGCAGCAAATTTGCTGCGGCGCTCTGTTTAGAAATATTACAAACAGCACCTTGATCATCATGACATAAATTGAGTGAGCCAGTTTGCCACCTTGTAGCCACGACGCACCTATTCCTGAAGAAGCCACGGCCAGGGAAACATCACCACGAGATCTTATTTTGACAAAAGCAGATTTATAAGGAAAGTCTTTCATGTGCTGCCGGACGCACCTAAAAAGAATATGTGTCCTGAACCATTGTCAGCACATGTGAGAACAGTGTTGTAAACTGTAATTTTATCGGTGTTCAAGCAGGTCTCATCTGTACTCACAGTTTGTAACAACGCTTGTTGTCATATGTCGTTTCTTGCAGATATAGTCGGTCATGAGCAGAAGAATCCGGATCATTTGTTTGCAGAAGACCAAATTCTTGTAAAGTTGTTTTCCTGAGAACGATCGTATACATATTTTTTAGTTAGTTAAAGCAGAATTGTAGATTTCATTGCTGTATTGTAAGTTTTCTATAGAACGGTCATGGCGAAGTCAGGGCAACTTATTATTAGTTCCAGGTTTTGTCACACCTTGTTGTACCTCAACTGAACGCAAGAAATACATGAAAGCGGTCGCTGTGAGATGAGTATCTGTAGTGAAATTGACAGAGATACAACGGTAAAATATCTCCAAAGATAACATGTAAGGATAAAAACATAATGCGTAGGCTGCGAATAGTACATGATCGCCTAGACCGCGGGTCATCATCCTCCATAAAAATTGACTTGCTAGACAGGAGGGGAACGGCGGATCAAAAAGGAAAAAAATATGACTGGAAAGATTGCGTGAGACTAGAAAGGCTAAGGAGACGCAATTGGGGGGGGAAACGGAGAAAAGTCACGTTTCCCAAGTTGACATAAAAGTAAGCAACTCGACAGAAGGGACCATAGATATGTTACGCCACAGTCATTTATTGGACGCTTTTGCGCGATACCAAGCTTTTGATTTGAATTCAGCGGCTAAACGCAGATGTTCGAAATATTACAAAATTTAAAAAGTACTTTTTTCTTAATATTAATGTTAGGAATATAAAAATTAGCTGGCCGGATGGCCCATTCTGAGCAGTGAACTAATATGTTCTTAATTTTACAAACGGATAGATAATATTGAAGATAATGACAAAAGACAGTGTTGTTCACATCATCGACAGACTGTATTGAATCTAAAAGTGTCGCTATTTGCACAAAAAAACACGACCTCGAGACGCAGGTGTTCAAATCTACGTAGTATGGAAGAGAGGGACATTTGTGGTGGCTGTGTCTAAAATAACTTTTAACGACAAAATTTTGGAGGGGAGAGAAAGGTTGGTTCAAAAATCAAGTACATTTTTGTAGAAACACAAGTAGAGACGGACAGACTAACAGATAACCATCCATACTTGACTGAAGCATGACTGAAATGACTTTAGGGTAGGAAATTTGAATTTAAAATAAACCTAGGCAGTGATTGGCTACAAACAATCATATTATTAGCGCTCAGTCGCGCAAGTGGGGTCATTCTTCAATAGTTGTTCAGTGATAGACACAGATTTTAAGTGTGGTGATTTCCATATGAAAGAAAGTGAAAGAAGTTTAGGGACGCCATACTATAGCCAGCAGCTCAGCTGAGTTTTGCTAGCAATTCTGTGTTATTTATTCATAATCTGGTAAGATTGAAATTATTTCCTTATATATTTTGAATATTGTTTCATGTTTGAGTGATTTGATACTGCCATATCGAAATCTAGCCTTACAAACAAGTAGGGATTTGCTCTAGACCCCCCGCCCAAGTCAGGGTCTAGGGACCAACAATGTACATAAACTCCAGCAAGGGTTAGGCAAGACAGATCAAGTGTTGAGAATAATGAAACATATTACCTATCCTCTTTTAGGGCAGACAACTAATAAATATTTTTCAGAACCTATAGTCTGGGAGGATCTATCTGATGTAAAACCACCATGGTAAATGTGCTGTTTGGTCAGAGAGATCTGACCTGTCTGTATGATGTGGTTGTTGTGTCAGTGTTGTGTCCAGACGTGGGTAGAGAATAGATTTTGACACATGGCCCATACTTTGATTGCAGAGCTGTGAGTTTCTGTTGTCAACAAAGCAGTGTCTATTCAGTTGGTGACTTACTCGAGTGTATCTGTGCAGTTCTTGTGACAGAGACCACCATTATTGCCCGCCAGCACGGAGAGGTGGGACCACCAGATTTTCAGCACCAGAGCTACAACTACAAGATGAGTGAGCCTCTGGTCTGCTGGACATTCACCAACGCTTTGTAGTTACTAATATCCCCATAAAAATTCCCACCATTTTCTGGACACTGTGTAGTCAATATAGACAGGTGTGATGAGGCCACCCCAACAGCACAAACATTAACTATCCTCCCAAGTAGATGACTACTAGAACATTTTAATAAAACTAACTAGTATAGTACATATATATGTACACTATTGCATTTATGATATAATATTCCATGCATTTCTTTCATCATCTCTAAATCCTTTTAAGTTCTGGTCAACCTAAAAAATTGATCCAGAACAAAATAAATGTAATATAATTATATCAAAAATTTTACACACGTGAGTTAGTTCAGTGTATTTTAACATTTGTTAATATTATTAGTCTTCTTAATTATCTGTGGGTGTATTTATAAACTATCACACCATACTACACATCATAACCCTAGACATTTTATGTAGCCACATTCATTAAGAAAAAAAAATTAAGTGTGAGGTCGTAGTGGTAGCAAGAAAGGCCTTCTGACAATTCACAACTACATTTTATCTCAGGAGCCTTCACAGCTGGCCTCATACATTACATTTAGTAACATCACCATCATACAATACCATCAAACACCACTACATATATTGGGGGCTCGTCCGGGATAATTAGCCCAACAGTAATATTAGGATCTCCTGGTGGGAGAAATAAAAGTAGGGAAATAAATTGTAAAATTTCCTTTAAAATTAAAAGTGTCCCTGCAGATAAAAGTTGGTGAATCTTCACAGCCAGTAATAATTAATTAGTTAACTGGTTAGTTAGAATTAGTTAGACTATAGTCATAAGAAGTACTTAGTGTATTTACTGGTTAGAGATTTATCTTGTATATTATTATATTGTCTAAAAAGTATGGCGGAGCTGGCAAAATTTAGATCAGCTGCTGTGCTCACCGCGAAGGAGATGGGAATGGATGGTCAGATTTTAATTCAATACGTAACGGCTGAATGTGATAAATATATTGAAAGGGAAGATAGAAAGGTAGCTGAAGAGAAGAGGTTACAAATTGAGGCTGATAGAGAAATTAAGAGGCTGCAGATTGAGGCAGAAGAAAAACGACAGCAAAGGGAGGCAGAAGAAAAAAGGTTGACTGCCGAAAGGGAGGCAGAAGAAAAAAGGTTGACTGCCGAAAGGGAGGCAGAAGATAGAAGGTTGCAAAGGGAGCACGAATTACGACTAAGGGAGCTGGAATTACAAGGCCAGGCTCCTGAAAATGGTGCCAGCCCTTTTGCCTCAGATGCTACGCCCAGTCTGGGAGCCTCAAACTCAGCTATGGGGTTTCATTTAGACCATTTTGTTGAAAAAGACGATGACATAGAGGGGTACCTAGGACGTTTTGAGTTATTAGCTACTACATATGGGTTAGAGAGAGAGAGGTGGAGCTTAAAGCTATCACAGGGATTGAGAGGTACTTCTTATGAAGTATTTGCCAAAATGAACAGGGAAGACCAAGACAATTATGACATGTTAAAGCAGGCTTTGTTATTAAGGTACGAGAAGAATGGTGAATTTTATCGTAAGAAATTTAGAAATGCCAAACTGTTGTCTGTGGAGACATACCACCAATTCTCTGCTAGACTAGAAACCTATTTGGAGAAATGGACGGCTCTGGGGAAGACCCAAGATCTTAAGGAAATGATCATGATTGAGCAATTGAGAGAGTCCATGGCTCCAGACATGAGAAAATTTCTCATGGAACAAGGTGCAGAGAAGTTGGGGAAAATTGTAAATGTTGCTGAGAGGTATCAGGCAGCCCAGGCAGAGGTAAGTGGTGCTAAGAAGAAGCACATAGACAATTTTAAAGCTCCACAGCAATTTAATAAATTTGATAATAGAGAGCAGGGAAATAAAGGTAGGACAAACTTTGAGCGGCCAAGAAATGACTATCGCGACAGAAACTCACAGTTCAATGACCAAAAGTTCAATGAAAGAAAACCGTTGAACCAAGGAAAAAGATGGTGTAAATGGTGCAAGAAGGATAACCATAACACCGAATTTTGTAGAAGGAAACCTTCAAACATTGCTGCAATGAAGTCGGGACGCGAAGATTAAAGGTTAATCCTAATGGACAACAGGAACCTTATCACCCCCCAGTTTGTGAGGATGTTATTTGTAATGGGGTCACCATAAGGTGCCTTTATGATACAGGTTTGGATTATGATTCAGTTGTGAAGTCTAGCCTAGTGGACCCAAGTCAGTATACCACAGAAACAGTGGAAATACAAGGGGCGACTAAGGACATACCACTCATGACACTTCCCATCGCAAGGATAACGGTGAAAACTCGCTATGTGGAAGGAGAAATCAGAGCAGCAGTGATAGATGAACCAATCTACCCTCTGATATTGGGGTGTAGATACGTCTTCTTGGGGAATCCCGAGAAACCTGTGATCATGGCGACAGTGCAGACCAGGTCACAGAAGAAGGAGGAAGAAGGTGAACCTATAAATGCTCATCCAGAGGAGATGAGGAAGGCGCAGGCTGAGGATAGGACACTCAAGCCCTGTTTTAAAAAATTGCCCAAATGCCACACACCTCCGAGCAAGGGGGAATATTTCATGAAGAACAAACTCTTATACAGGAAGGCCGGAACTGGAACAAATGGTCCCAACCAGCTGGTTCTTCCCACTTCATATAGAGATAAAGTGATGGAACTCGGGCATGCGATTCCCTTCAGTGGTCACATGGGGATCAGCGCCACAGGACAGCGTATAGCTTGTCATTACTTCTGGCCAGGGATAACGGAGGATATAAAAAGATATGTCAAATCCTGCCCAAATGTCAAAGGGTAGCTCCAAAGCACTGGACTGCTCCTGCAACTCTAGGGGAAATGCCCATAGTGGGAACACCTTTTGAGAGGGTTGCAGTGGATATTGTAGGACCTCTCACTCGGACCAAGAGGAGGAACAGTTACATCCTTACTCTGGTGGACACTTGTTCTATGTGGGGAGAGGCGGTAGCCCTGCCATCAATTGATTCAAAACATGTAGCAGAGCACTACTTACAATATTTACCCGATTAGGATTCCCGCATCAAATCTTGACGGATAATGGTTCTCAGTTCAAGGGGAAACTAACGGAAGAAGTTTTTAAGCTATTTCAAGCCAGGCACTTTCATTGTAGTCCGTACCATCCACAAGGGAACGGCCAGGTAGAGAGGTTCAACGGGACTCTCATTTCTATCCTGAGAAAGCTGGCACACGAAAAACCGGATCTGTGGGATCAATTCCTGCCCGCCGCATTGTTTGCGTACCGGAGGTACCACATAGTTCAACCGGGATGGCTCCCGCAACTCTGCTATTTGGGAGGCCAATAAAAGGTCCTTTAGAAGCTTTATTAAGGACCTGGACAGATGAGAAGGCGGAAGAGACTGTTACCTCATCGTATCAATATGTGAACGAACTGACCACTCGTTTGAAAGCTGGATGGAAACTGGCAAATGATAATTTGAAACAAGCCAGGAAGAAACATGCAGCATATTTTAATAGGAAGGCAAAGGACAGGGAACTGGCAGTCGGAGAGAAGGTGCTGCTTCTACTACCGGGAAGCCAGAATAAATTACAAATTGGTTGGCAAGGTCCATATACGGTTCTAGAGAAGGTGTCTAGAACAAACTATAAAATTGACAAAAAGGGGAAGGAAAAAGTTTATCATGTAAACCTGTTAAAGAAGTATCTGGACAGACCACTCCAGGAAAGCACCCCCTTATTGACCTTGGCTATTGCAACCCAGATGCAAAAAGAACCACTCACCTCACATGAATACCCATTACATCCTTGTGAAACAGCAGCACAGGTAAAAGTCAGTAAGCACCTGACTAAAAACCAGAGGGAGAGAGTTCAACAGGTTCTGGAGGAACATACAGATGTATTAACCGATAAACCAGGCCATACAAATTTGTTACAGTATGACATGAAACTGGTAGACTCAAACCCAATCTGTATGAGAGCCTATTCTATTCCGTTCGCGAAGGAGAAGGCATTGAAGGAAGAAATAGAGTATTTGTTGAAGGAGGGGATTATTTCGCACAGTGAATCATCTTTTAGTTCTAGTGTCGTTTTGTTGAGGAAACCGTCTGGGGAACACAGACTGTGCATAGATTACAGGAAACTGAATGCTGTCACAGAAGGACAAGTGGATCCATTACCAGACACAAAACAGTTATTTGCCAGACTGAACAAGGCAAAATACTTTTCAAAGGTGGATCTTAGTAAAGGCTATTACCAGATCCCAGTGAAGCCTGAAGTGAGACCTTATTTGGCTTTTAGCACTTCGGATGGACATTATGAATTCAATATGCTACCATTCGGACTGAAAAATGCTCCGAGTGTGTTTTCAAGGATGATGCGAAAATTGTTGGATCCCCTGAATAACCCATGTATCACGAATTTCATGGATGATATTCTCGTCGCCACAGAGACATTTGAAGAACACATTGAAGCTCTGGAGATGTTGTTTGATAGACTTCGGGAGGCGAATTTGACTGCTAGGCCAACAAAATGTTGTATTGGATGTAAAGAGTTGGAATTCTTGGGGCACACTGTATATCAGGGTAATATGACCCCTGATCCTAAGAACTTGGAAAAACTGCAGAGAGCACCTAGGCCACAAACAAAAAAGGACGTGCGATCATTCGTGTCGTTATGCGGATTTTATCAGAAATACATCAAAAATGTTAACGCTATTTGTGCTCCTCTGACTGATCTGACTCGCAAGGGACTTCCAGATAAAATTATTTGGACTGCACAATGTGAACTAGCGTTCCAAGAGTTAAAGGAAAAACTCACTAGCAAGCCTATTCTCAAACTGCCTGATTTGACACAGGACTTTGTCTTAAGAACCGATGCAAGTAATGTGGGACTCGGAGGGGCTTTGTTGCAAAGATCATCTTCACCTGATGGGGAACTTAAACCAGTCGCTTATGCAAGCCGCAAATTGAATAAGGCGGAACAAGGATACTCCACAAGCGAAAAAGAATGTTTAGCATTAATCTGGGCAATAAAGAAGTTTCAAATCTATCTGTATGGTAGGACTTTTGTGGTGGAGACGGATCATCAGCCTCTCGTGTTCTTGTCTCAGGCTAAGCATGAAAACGCAAGATTGCTGAGGTGGTCTTTGTTGCTTCAACCTTATCAGTTTAGTATCCAATATATCCCAGGCAAATTGAATGTCGGTGCAGATTTCCTCAGTCGGCACCCCTGTGATCAAAATTAGAGTAGTGGCAGACGTGAGGAGTAATTTTACCTATGTGTATCGCTGGTTTTGGAACTTGCCATAGGCATGTTTTCAAGTGGGGAGATGTGTAGTGAAATTGACAGAGATACAACGGTAAAATATCTCCAAAGATAACATGTAAGGATAAAAACATAATGCGTAGGCTGCGAATAGTACATGATCGCCTAGACCGCGGGTCATCATCCTCCATAAAAATTGACTTGCTAGACAGGAGGGGAACGGCGGATCAAAAAGGAAAAAAATATGACTGGAAAGATTGCGTGAGACGAGAAAGGCTAAGGAGACGCAATTGGGGGGGAAACGGAGAAAAGTCACGTTTCCCAAGTTGACATAAAAAGTAAGCAACTCGACAGAAGGGACCATAGATATGTTACGCCACAGTCATTTATTGGACGCTTTTGCGCGATACCAAGCTTTTGATTTGAATTCAGCGGCTAAACGCAGATGTTCGAAATATTACAAAATTTAAAAAGTACTTTTTTCTTAATATTAATGTTAGGAATATAAAAATTAGCTGGCCGGATGGCCCATTCTGAGCAGTGAACTAATATGTTCTTAATTTTACAAACGGATAGATAATATTGAAGATAATGACAAAAGAACTCCGCCAATGCCGGTCCCAAGCCCGGATGAAAAAGGAGGAGGGCGGCCTGCATGGAGGCCGTAAGGAGGCAGCCCCTCCACCATGCAAAGGCACAACAGGCCAATCACCTGTTTGCTTTAAATCATGATTACGCGAACTACAAGAGAGAAAACCGGACTGATTCTAAAGGCGACGAACTGGAACGGACTACGGACTACGACTTATGGAACTTGGAACACAAGAAGTATAAATGGGAAGGAAGAGGAGCTGGTGGAAGAGATGAAGAAAGCAAAACTAGAAATCCTGGCTATAACGGAAACGAAGAAAAAAGGACAAGGAGTCATGGATCTCGATGGCAACATGTTGCTCTACAGTGGTGTACCCGTATCTGAAAGGGCTAAAGGGGGCGTGGGTTGCATTGTGGCCCAAAATCAAAAAGATAGTATCAAGGGATGGAACTTTGTCTCGGAGCGCATTATGGTTGTAAAACTAAAAGAAGGAGAAACCATAGTCAACCTGGTCATAGTGTATGGGCCAAATGAGGATGAGAGAGCAGAGGTCAAGGAGGAATTCTTCGAGCTGCTTCAAAAGGACAGTGGATGACTGCCTAGATGAAGTTATTATGCTCGGAGATTTTAATGCCAGAGTTGGAAATGACCATGCTAGATGGGGTGGAGTTATCGGAAGATATGGAGAAGATACTCTCAAAGACAATGGAAAGCGACTCCTTAGATTCTGCAGTGAGCAGAATCTGATCATTACAAACACAAAGTTCCCCCATAAGCGCATACATGCATACACTAGATGTGAACCAACCAAGAATGAGAAGTCAGTGATCGACTATGCCATTGTTCGGAGAAGCTCATTCAGATATGTCCGAGATGCAAGAGTCTGGAGGGGGCCAGAGATTGGAAGTGATCACTACCTGCTAACAATCAAACGAACAACTAAAAGAGTTGCTCAGCCTAGGAACTGCCCAACATCACGCAAGAAACCAAGTAAACGAGCAGGAGAAATGAGCATTAGGACCTACAAGCTGAGAGAGCCAGAAATTAAGACCAGATATCAGGGGCTTATTGCTACAGCAGTGAGCAACACAGAAGAACGACCTGATGACTTGGAAACCCTCTGGAATAAATTCAAGGATATCATAAAGACAGCTGCTGCAGAAGCATGCGGTGAAGTCCGACTTGGGAACCAGAGAAAGAGGACACCTTGGTGGACAGAGGAAGTCAAAGAGAAAATAAGAGAGAAGAAAATGGCATGGAAACAATACTTAGGAGCTAAAAACACAACAGGACAAATGGAAAAAATATAGAGAATATGTGACACTCAGAACAGAAGCAAAGAACAAAGTGCTAGCAGCAAAACAGAAGTCCTGGGAAGAATTTGGAGAAAAGCTAGAAAAAATTAGATGCACAAGAAAACCAGAAATTGTTCTATAAGACCCTAAAGAACATGAGGAAAGAAAAACAATGCCCTCTCAAATTTATAAAGGACAAGCAAGGCAAATTGCTTACTGCCCCAAAGGAAGTAATGGAAAGATGGAAAAGAATATTTCTCAGAACTCCTGGATGGTGAGCATGATGAAGCATCAGAAATGATAACCACTGACACAGAAGAGGAAACCAATGATGGTGAAGATGACATAAAGATGGAAGAACTGAGGGCAGCACTAGAGAAAATCAAGATGGGCAA
Organism: Oreohelix idahoensis; assembly: GCA_024509875.1. NCBI lineage: Eukaryota > Metazoa > Mollusca > Gastropoda > Stylommatophora > Oreohelicidae > Oreohelix > Oreohelix idahoensis. Next base: position 15,009 of record JAMPIV010006287.1, on the reverse strand, counting down.
AGCAGCAGGGCATGATGGTATAACACCAGAAATGGTTAAGTACATGGGAGCATCAGGCGACCTATTACTCTTAAAGGTCCTACAGGCAGCATGGTGCAACAAGACCATACCAAAGGATTGGGAGATTGCCATCATAACACCAATTTTCAAAAAGGGTGACAATCGACAATGTGGAAACCATAGAGGCATATCCCTTCTCAGTGTCCCTGGTAAAATCTACTCTAGAATCCTAGAGCAGAGACTCCGACGCCTAGCTGAGCCACAATTGGATGAGGTCCAGTGCGGATTCCGAGCAAACCGAAGTACTCAAGACCTAATCTTCACACTCAGACAGCTGAGTGAAAAGGCCCTTGAGTATAAGAGTGAGATCCATCTTTGTTTCATAGATCTGGGAAAAGGCGTTTGACAGGGTCCCCTGGAGATACTTTGGGACTGTTTGGCAAGGAAGAATATTCCAGCACCTCTGATTCATGCTATACAGAGCTTCTACAAGTCTTGCAGAAATTATGTGAGGACAGCAAACCATAAGTCAGAAGAGTTCAGGACCACCACTGGTGTAAGACAAGGTGATATCCTATCACCTTACCTCTTCATACTCCTTATGGACGATGTCATCAAGGCATGTAAGGAGAGAACAAGAAAGTATTCAGTGGGGTACTGGAAGATGAGACAGGTCTATATTTCGGAGCTGGCATTTGCTGATGATGATGTTGCCCTGATTGCTAAATCAGAGGCACATCTCCAATCCAACCTGCAAGTCTGGAAGGAAGAGCTGGAGAAGAGAGGGATGGTCATAAGTAGCTCTAAAACAAAATCCATGGTGATATCACGAGAAGAAAGAAAACATCAGATTAAGTTGGGAGAAACAGGTCCTGGAGCAGGTCGACCACTTTAAATATCTCGGAGCTATTATAGACCGAAAGGGAGGCATCAAAGAAGAGTTGGCCACTCGAAAAGCAGCGGCTGGAGACTTTTTCAGGCCATAAATCGTGGATTCCTCAGCAAGAAAGAGGTTGGTAAGAAAACGAAGATGGCTGTATACCGCTCCACCTATGTCCCAGTCTTGACATATGGATGCGAGTCGTGGGCAATGACTACAACCCACAAAAGCCAGATCCAAACCTCAGAAATGAGGTATCTGAGGTAAGTGGTTGAAGTAACAAGAAGAGACATGGTCCGCAACCAGACGATCCGTCAAGGCCTAAAATCCCATCCGCTGCAGACCCAAATAGAACAGTCCCAACTAAGATGGTTTGGCCATGTCTGCAGATTGGGAGAAGATCGGCTACCACGACAAGCTTGGGAAACAAAGAGCCAGGGATCCAGACCTCCAGGACGACCCAGAGTCCGCTGGGAGGACAACATTAGACAATCTTTGAAGGACCGAGGACTAGAATGGAACCAGGCCAGGAAGAAGACAGCTGATAGAATGGTCTGGCGCTCTCTCTTCCAAACCTCTACACCTCACGGTAGAAGGGGAACGACTAAGTAAGTAAGATAATGACAAAAGACAGTGTTGTTCACATCATCGACAGACTGTATTGAATCTAAAAGTGTCGCTATTTGCACAAAAAAACACGACCTCGAGACGCAGGTGTTCAAATCTACGTAGTATGGAAGAGAGGGACATTTGTGGTGGCTGTGTCTAAAAATAACTTTTAACGACAAAATTTTGGAGGGGAGAGAAAGGTTGGTTCAAAAATCAAGTACATTTTGTAGAAACACAAGTAGAGACGGACAGACTAACAGATAACCATCCATACTTGACTGAAGCATGACTGAAATGACTTTAGGGTAGGAAATTTGAATTTAAAATAAACCTAGGCAGTGATTGGCTACAAACAATCATATTATTAGCGCTCAGTCGCGCAAGTGGGGTCATTCTTCAATAGTTGTTCAGTGATAGACACAGATTTTAAAGTGTGGTGATTTCCATATGAAAGAAAGTGAAAGAAGTTTAGGGACGCCATACTATAGACAGCAGCTCAGCTGAGTTTTGCTAGCAATTCTGTGTTATTTATTCATAATCTGGTAAGATTGAAATTATTTCCTTATATATTTTGAATATTGTTTCATGTTCGAGTGATTTGATACTGCCATATCGAAATCTAGCCTTACAAACAAGTAGGGATTTGCTCTAGACCCCCCCGCCCAAGTCAGGGTCTAGGGACCAACAATGTACATAAACTCCAGCACGGGTTAGGCAAGACAGATCAAGTGTTGAGAATAATGAAACATATTACCTATCCTCTTTTAGGGCAGACAACTAATAAATATTTTTCAGAACCTATAGTCTGGGAGGATCTATCTGATGTAAAACCACCATGGTAAATGTGCTGTTTGGTCAGAGAGATCTGACCTGTCTGTATGATGTGGTTGTTGTGTCAGTGTTGTGTCCAGACGTGGGTAGAGAATAGATTTTGACACATGGCCCATACTTTGATTGCAGAGCTGTGAGTTTCTGTTGTCAACAAAGCAGTGTCTATTCAGTTGGTGACTTACTCGAGTGTATCTGTGCAGTTCTTGTGACAGAGACCACCATTATTGCCCGCCAGCACGGAGAGGTGGGACCACCAGATTTCAGCACCAGAGCTACAACTACAAGATGAGTGAGCCTCTGGTCTGCTGGACATTCACCAACGCTTTGTAGTTACTAATATCCCCATAAAAATTCCCACCATTTTCTGGACACTGTGTAGTCAATATAGACAGGTGTGATGAGGCCACCCCAACAGCACAAACATTAACTATCCTCCCAAGTAGATGACTACTAGAACATTTTAATAAAACTAACTAGTATAGTACATATATATGTACACTATTGCATTTATGATATAATATTCCATGCATTTCTTTCATCATCTCTAAATCCTTTTAAGTTCTGGTCAACCTAAAAAATTGATCCAGAACAAAATAAATGTAATATAATTCTATCAAAAATTTTACACACGTGAGTTAGTTCAGTGTATTTTAACATTTGTTAATATTATTAGTCTTCTTAATTATCTGTGGGTGTATTTATAAACTATCACACCATACTACACATCATAACCCTAGACATTTTATGTAGCCACATTCATTAAGAAAAAAATTAAGTGTGAGGTCGTAGTGGTAGCAAGAAAGGCCTTCTGACAATTCACAACTACATTTTATCTCAGGAGCCTTCACAGCTGGCCTCATACATTACATTTAGTAACATCACCATCATACAATACCATCAAACACCACTACAGTATCTAAGTATGATGCAGAGAGGGGGATGTGACGTCAGAGCGTCAAGATGTGTGCCTAAAAATGGCTTGTGTATCAGTTATTATGTTGGAGTATGTATTCAAGAAATATTTCTGGAAAAATGGTAAGCTATGTGCTTTAAATGAGAGGCATGAGAATATGCCAGGATTATAGTTGAAGTCAGTACGGGACGGTGGTTCCCAATACAAAGAAGTGTGTTGAAAATATAATTGAACAGTGTTATAACGGGAGGACTCATTCCCCGAAGTTTATGGAGTGGAAATTATGATGTATAAATATTAAACATACCGGGACGCTCAAATCCCCCGATGTTGTTGGAAAAAGATATAATGAATATTTGATATGCCGTGAGGCTCAATACCCCGATGTTAAATTGAATCGAGGAATGATATTATAAAAGTATCAACTAGGGAAAAGTTGAGTGACATTGTATAATAGCGAACCAAGATAGTGGTAGACTGAAAGTGAGAGGGAGTATTCATGCCATATTCGTGATTGTGACATTTTGTGAATTCGTACTTACTGTGTATTAAACTGTTGCCAAATCGTCTAAGTCGAGAGGTTCGTTCAATCATTCAAGGTTCAGTTGACCAGTTGATAGCCTTATTCAGTAATTGAAGATCGACAGAAGGGGGTATCCAAGAAGATTGACTTCCAGAATATTTGACAATGCAAACCAAATTAAAATTAAAAGAACTTCCCCATCTTTATTAAAACGAATGGATCCTAGACAACAAACGAGAGAATTCGGGCAATTTCTCTATCCCTTAACACACGGGCTCGGCTGTTTTTTGAACACCACTCTTAATACATGCAGCATAGCCGCGAGCTAAACACCGCTCACACAACTCAGGGATAAATTCCTCACAAGCGTGGCTCAACGCTGTGAGAAACGGTCATACGCTCTGTTCTAGATATTAAACATTCTATCATAAATCTAAATAAGCCTCATAGCTAAACAAGGACACAAGCAACGTAACTCAAAACCTACCTTGTCCAAAAACATATTCAGAATTACTGCCCTTTCATAGGATCAACTCGCAACAATCCCCCAAAACAACAGTAACACTAACCTTTGGGGTTATTAACTTGTTGGGTCCTTTCTTTCTCAATAGGCGAGGGCACATGTATTCTGTTAGTTTTCTATGAATGCAATTCTGATTTTATTTGATCTTTCTTTAGATATTTGGTGTTGTCAAGTTTTAATGATAATAAACAACAAAAGAACTTAACTTTGTGTGTTGGTCAGACCCATACCCAATTAACCATAGTTTTTCACGTTTGTGTGTCTTGCTGTCACATAATTGTGTGTGGGTGTAGTTAAACGTATATTTCTAGGTATAAGGAGGGGCAAAATTGTCTTGTACTAAAAGATAGTCGTATAGATAGGCTGTACTAGAGAAACTTCTCATTCCAGAGACAGATCTTCTTAAACTATTAACTCGTGAAATCTATTTCTCACACCTTTATTTCTCACGTACTTATCACCATCCACTCTACTCAAGCAGGACCATAAATAACTTTCAAACCTATCTAATTACTACAATATTAGATACTCTTGAGTTATGGCCATTGTTGGACCACTAATGCAAAACAGGGGAGGCAATACCGTCACACAGAGTCATATCTAGGGCTTCGATAGAACTTTTATGCGACATATTGCTCTTATCCTACACAATTACCAAACACTTTTGCAGCAAATTTGCTGCGGCGCTCTGTTTAGAAATATTACACACAGCACCTTGATCATCATGACATAAATTGAGTGAGCCAGTTTGCCACCTTGTAGCCACGACGCACCTATTCCTGAAGAAGCCACGGCCAGGGAAACATCACCACGAGATCTTATTTTGACAAAAGCAGATTTATAAGGAAAGTCTTTCATGTGCTGCCGGACGCACCTAAAAAGAATATGTGTCCTGAACCATTGTCAGCACATGTGAGAACAGTGTTGTAAACTGTAATTTTATCGGTGTTCAAGCAGGTCTCATCTGTACTCACAGTTTGTAACAACGCTTGTTGTCATATGTCGTTTCTTGCAGATATAGTCGGTCATGAGCAGAAGAATCCGGATCATTTGTCTGCAGAAGACCAAATTCTTGTAAGGTTGTTTTCCTGAGAACGATCGTATACATATTTTTTAGTTAGTTAAAGCAGAATTGTAGATTTCATTGCTGTATTGTAAGTTTTCTATAGAACGGTCATGGCGAAGTCGGTGTAAAATATCTTCTGACATGCTGTCTCTGTGTGAAAGCCACTGGGATAGCGGATCAAATACGTAGCAAAGTACCAAAATAATGGCAAACAAATACCAAAGCAACGAAGGTGAACTGGACAAATCAGCCTCCTGCAGTGTATTGTTCCATTGAGCATAATCTTCTTTTAAACCCAATGCTTTACATGCTGCTTGAAATGTAGGATGTAGGACACATTGAACTGTTTTTACGTTTTCAAGAAAAGTGAGACCTTTAACAACGTGGAGTAACAAACGCAAATAATAACATGGGCAATCTAATGTACCACAACATTTTAATTGAAATAATTCAGGAAATTATAAAAGGGATAACCACACTAGTGATTGGCAACCTCGCTCTAATTTTTTCTTCAAGCCAACACAATTCATCTAATAGACATTTTTATCAAAGAGAAAATAGATATCGCAACCATTCTAACTGGGGTTCAAAACCACTTTAACCCCATGTATACGCACGACAATAAGGTCGGCGATTGGTGCCAGGAGCGTGCATACTTGTATATTACCCGTAAAAAGTGGTGTGGCAATGTGGACGATGGCAGTTGGAAAAGACTCAACTGTCCCTCCGAACGTCACACAATTTACGACATTACCCGTAGCGCAAGACGGGTGAGGCAGAGATTGCCTAATTCCAACAGTTGTGCACCCCGAATCCTGGAGCTCTGAGACGGGAATATTATATAACATTTTACTTACGGTTTCAGCAATTTGTTGTGGTGTACACTCTTTAACCCCATGTATACGCGCGACAATAAGGTCGGCGATTGGTGCCGGGAGCATGCATACGTGTATATAACTAGTAAAAAAGGTGTGGCAATGTGGACGATGGCAGTTGGAAAAGACTCAACTGTCCCTCCGAACGTCACACACTTTACGACATTACCCGTAGCGCAAGACGGGTGAACCAGAGATTGCCTAATTCCAACAGTTAAGCACCCCGAATCCTGGAGCACTGAGACGGGAATATTATATAACATTTTACTTACGGACTTAGTTACTTTTTCTGGCCCCAACAGATTGAGATATCATCTATTCAACAAGCTAAAGATAGGAACTACCGATCAGTGTAACCGTGGCACTGATAAAATGACTGCTGAACATCTGCTTCAAAGTTGCTCCTTATATGTGGTACAGAGAAAGTGCATATGGCAGACGCCAGATCCTTTTGTGGAAAAGCTTTACGGGGATTCAAATAGCCTCAAACTGACTACTGCTTTCTTTGAGAACATTCAAGTGGACGTCTGAGAGTGTACGAAGAAGAAGAAGTACAGTATAGACACACCCCAAAGCGTCACATTTTTTTTATACACCTGGTTGTCATTCAACTGGTATTCCTTGGTTTCGCAGCTGAAATTTATTTCTGTTTCATGTATAGTATGCCAGAAGCTCATCATACGCCAAAGTAATTGCAAAAGAATCTTTTGAGCACAATTTGAAATAAAATCACCAGAGTAGTATCTCGCGGACAGGACTGTAGATACGTGAGGGTGGGGGCGGGCGGGGGACCCCCCCCCCCCTGTCACCGTAGGGTTTGGATGATCAGTGATTTGGTATTGATAGGACAAAAGAGTATGAAAAATGGTTTGGGAAATTTAAATAATTTAGGAAACGGGCCTATTTGTCTTAAATATGGGAGATAAAAGGTTGTACACCTGTGCTTAGAGGGTAAGGGAGAGAACCCTTTAATCCAAATCACTGAAAGCAAGGCTGATTTACACTTAGATAGTTTCCAGGAGTAAACAGTTATGGTGTAGGAAATTTGCATATCATGATTGTTTTAGTAAGCCTTAAGAAGGGAAAGTAACATTAAAGTAAAAAACCTCCAAGGGAGACAACAAATAATTAACGCCCCTTGCAGACTAAGTGAGCAGAGAGAAAAACAAACGCACGAGAAAAATATGAGTAGGGTGTAAACAGTTATGGAACAAAGCTCACTGAGTTACCAGCGTGGAATTAAGCATGAGTTTGTGATAGGTGAGTAGGAAACACGATGGACCAATCGTATTGACTGGAAAACAAGAACGGATCATGGGACAATGATTTGAAGGACAAAAGAAATCAGTCCGGGCGGTGAAACCAAAGAAGCAAGATGTGAATTGCAGGGCTCAAGAAGTGAAACCTGTGGGTGACAGAAGTTCAACACAGAACAAGCAGATAGCTTTAGATTGAATAGTGGTAGAAATTCTGGAGACTAGATTAAACTGTGTTTTAAAACATAGGGCTAGCTCATAGGGGTGATTAGTAGGAAATGTGATAAGTACCTGGATTCATTTGATTACGGTAAGATGACTCTTGAATTTTATTATACATGAACTATATAAAGAGAGACATGTTATAGATATACAGTCAACTTATTATCAGAGGTTAATGACGCTTACAGTTAAAGGAGCGAACAACAAGAGAGAACATTGAAGCAAAGGCACGGCCAAAGAAAGTACAAGGTTGATAATATTTATTTGTTGATAGCCAAGATGGGCTGATATATAAAGAAGATGAGGCATTGTCATAGTCAAGAATAAATGAACAAGGGCTTTGCAACACTGACATTTATAAGATAAGTCATGCGCTCTCTCATGTCAGCGTAAGTATCAATGCTACTACAGAAGCACCAGACGACGTTGGATTTACAACGTATAAATTTTGATTTGATTGTGATGCCTTTAATAGAGTATAAGACTGACCAGTCTGATATAGGAGAGAGGAAAGAAGAGGTGATGGTGAATTTGATAACTATGAAACAACTCATGCGCTCTCTCATTGAATAGTAAGTATGAGGATGCCACAACAGCTGTACCTGACATTATTTGATTTTATATGTGAACCATGAATAGATATTGATGCATTATTAGGAGTTAGGCCTGACAGGGTAAATACAAGAGATAAGGTTGAGAGGAAGAAAAGGAGGATAAATTGTGTGCAGACTATATATATGTATAAGCAAGAGTCCGCAGAAGAGGCAATAAAAAATTACCTTTGAACCATAATTTGAATCAAGGTCTGGAGGCATGGATAAAAAAGTGGAGATTTGAAACTTACACTTTATTGGAAAATTATGGAACTTATATTTTGTAAATAAAGCTGTTGTAATTGGAATTTCACCACGTAAGTCGGTTTGATTTATGAAAGGTTGTGGAGTGGGTGTGAGAATAAGGAATAACTACAAACAAACAATATCAAAACATGTCACTATACGAGCTAGTCGCTATATAACAACAAGGAGAGAAGAACGAAGCCTGGTTAATGAAAACGAACCATATCTCATCCAAGAATCATCACCTCTGGCGGTAATGGCCAGTAAATAAGAGATACTCTTACTAGGAAGATGAGTCAATGATATAATCTGACAATTTGAGTGGACAACAACTAGGCCTGCCCAGTCACCTAGTTTACTTTAAAAGAGGACCATAGCACGGTCACATCATTACTAATTGGTGCCTTTTGGACCAGTCTTCAAATCAACACACGGCACTGTGACAGTACTCATATAGTGTCCGGATAGGAATTGTTGTATCTCTTCCTGGCTATTGTGGCTAAATGTGTCTTCTTGATCACTACCCTTGTTAATATATTTGCAAACATGTTTTATAGATTTTACCGAACTGCAATTTTCTACGTTAATGTGCGCGTCAAAGGTTCTCAGTAAAACTGGGTTATATGGTATCACCCACCGATTATCACTTTCCTGAGTACCTGTTCTTATCGTCATGGTCGCTACTTGGCCTATAAAGCCAGTTTCTCTTATTCGGTAATTCGGGTATCCATCATTGGCTCTAATGGTATCTTGGTGAAAATTTGGCACATACTTATTGATGCATTTATGAGAGTCCATGCATGAAGAATTTGGATTCAAATGTCCTCAAGGCCCAAGAAATTACATTCTTAATGACAATTTCATTCAATTTTGGGTCAACATTCTTGTCTGAAAGTTCAGCACAAATCACTTAATCTATTTCTTCTGGTCGAATTTTGTTCTCAAGCCAAAGCAGTATTATATGAGGGAATCCCCGCTTTTGCCACTCTACCGCATATATGAAACTTCGAACTGTATCGAACGTTTTACTTTTCGTTGTCAGATTCATAAGATTCTGTATTTTCAGGTGAAACACTTTACTAATTATGTCGTATATATCTTGTGGAACCGTATTTTTATACAATGCACTTATTATTTCGGGCCACCTGGCTTTGCAGGTAAATGTTCTAAACAAATCCGGTCTCCCAAAGCGTCTAAAATAGGTCATTGGGTCCTGCATACGTTCGTGCAAATGTCTTGGACTTACAGTAAAAGAAGACGGAAGTATAATCAACTGTCCCATTTCTGACATGTTTACATTGCCTTGCAAAGCATTATGTATGTTGTTATAATTTTCAGTTCTCAACTGACGTTTGATCGTATAAAAGCTAAACGCCCAGTTTCAGTTTTGGGATATTGGTCAACCCAAAACTGACTAAGAAGCGTTTTAAATCTGTGTTAAGTGTTTAAGTGACCTTCGCCAACAATCATTCGATATGAATAGAAATTCATACACGACACTTTCTTATTAGGAAGTCTTTCTCCAGTCAGTGGATTGACTTGAGGCATAGAAACGTAAAGCCCTTCTTCACCACATCACAGCGTTAATGGGTATTGTAGAGCGCCATAAGCTCTATGGGTTTCAGGTACTATTTGTATAAAGTTATCACGTCCTAGCAAAGCATAGTCCCTTCGTTAGAATTGTTGGACTTCAATTAAAATAGTTGCCTCATTAGTGGTTGGGGCATTATACCTGCCCCGATGTTCACCGTCAGGTCGCCTATCTGCGTGGATAATTAGACGGAAGTCCTCGACATTGAATGGAACATTCTCTAAGACTGTTTTAAATGATAAAATATAATTATTGTTTCGATGTAACATTTCTTGCAAAACAGAAATCTATTCCAATTTCTGATTTTGAAAATTGTTTCTACGCATAGAAGCCTGAGACCCATGATTAGCGATAAAACATATTTGAAGAAATTTAAAATCATTTCTTTTTGTGATAAGTAAGCTACCGAGCAAATGATGTATATGCTCTTGAACTTTGGACGTCAGCACATAACCTCTTTAGGAGTTACGACGATATTCAACAGTAAACTGGACGTTAACATTTCACTGAAAATGAAAACATAAAAATGCTTATTGTGAGTTATCTATTGATATAGGATATATGTCCTCGCGGAAAATGTTTTAGAACTATTAAACCCAAAAAGTCTCTCATACTTTGTTTTGATATATCTCTTATAGTTTAATATACCGCACACACGAGTTTTTCTCCGTCTTGCGCTCCATATAAATTGAATATGTTTTCATTTATGTTTACACTGAGTTGAAAAGTTTGACACTCATTAATTTTAAAATAAACATTTTCGCATAGACATTTACACTGGTTTAAAGCTTGAAAACTTACATTAATTTTAAATTGAATATGTTTAAATGGACATTTACACTGCTTGAAATTGTAAGTATTATAATTAAAATGTACATCATTTACATAACCCCAGACCTAAGAGTCTTTTATATTTGAACATGCGCCCTAATATAACCGATTAGGTTGAACGGGACGCGCCTCGACAAAACTTTATAAAAAAATAATACAAAAATACATCATTTCTTTCATCTTTCCCTTCGTGCTCCGTATAGAACCTGGGACTACTTTCTGCTCTTAGTTCTAAGTAAGAAACTAGCAATAAAGCAATCACCAGCACGTGCAGTGGTGGTTCATGAATCATCATTCTATACTCTGAGGTTGCCAGCCTCAAATGACTTGGACATCCACTAGCGATTTTCCCACATTAAACTTCACACGGCAGTATACATATAAATAATGTGACTATTTCTTTCTAATGGGTGCAAAAGGTCTCCATTAAACCTACCTTCCCCACAGATGTCTTAATAATTTGTTTTAAAATATCTTATAATTTTTAACAGAGCGTCCGACTGACAGAGTGGTTAGAGTGCTGGTCTCTCACGGCAAAGGCACATGGTTCAATTCACGGTATCCTCACGCTCTAGTCTACCCAGCTGCAAATGGGTACCTGACTTTGCTATTGTGTTAGAGAAGGAAAAGGCAGCGAGGAAGAGAACTGGTCACCACACCTCTCGATGCTGGATCTAGTATAGTGAAGTCTCTAACACTTCACCCCTACGTCAGTATCTGCTATGAGACTACCTTTACAAATCTTAATAAACAGAACTTTATTACACGTGTTATCATTTTTACCTGTTCATTGTAAGCCATTATACATAATACAACGGTTATTGCTGGCACCTCCCTCGTTACAAATAATCAGCGAACATGAGTGGTAAAAACACCACAGATATCACCATCTGTGATAAACATAATACAATTTCTTCTGAAAGACTTTTCTTGCCCCATGGTTACACAAATTTTTTTTTGCAAAGCGGGGACATCTGCTGGAAACCGGCGCTAAAGCCCATAAGAGAAGTTAAAACAGATCATATACTCTCTTGCAGTGGTAGATTCCATAGCAATCAGTTTTACATGATGCAATATCTAACTGAGCCTCATCCATACACTTAAGCTTGTCGTCTTGTAACTACTGTTTATGTCCCAGACAGTTTTGAGGTTTTACCCAGGCACCAAAACAAGCGTCAATATTCTCTTCTCTATTGACGCTTAAGAATTGACTGAAGAACATTTTAAAAGTCTTAAATGCGTCAGTTGAGTTTGTTTTACATCAAGCCAAATGTAGACATGATTAAATCTGATTACCGTATATACTCGAGTAAAATTTGATCCGACTATAAGTCGACCACTAGACTTTTGGACCTAAAAAGCGTCCAAAATGAATGATTATATAAGCCGAAGTATAAAATAAAATGATACTTCAATGATGAATTTATGAAAAGTTAGAATAGTTTTCCTCCAAAGCTGCTGGTAATGTCTGTTCAATTTTTTTTTTTTTTTTGCGTTGTGAAGAGACGGCGTAAAGCGGCAAATAAAACGGCATACCAGTCTACAGATGCAAGAAATTTCCATATTTCTGGCATGCTGCGATATTTTTCACTCCTTTTCAATTAAAGGGCACGAATTTGTATTGATCCTCGAGTAACGATGCAACACTTTTGCCACTGAGTTATAACCCATTCATTTTGTTCTTCTTCAAGAGCTGGAAACCACGAATTGTTCCCTCTCCTTGCTAGTTTCGTTTTCGATACCTTGCAATGGTTGAAATTGAAAAGTTCACAGGGAGGACAACATTAGACAATCGCTGAAGTAAATATAAAGCTGAAAAGAGCAGGAAACAGAAGACAGGAGGAACCCCAGATAGAAATATCAGCGCTGAAACAACCAGATATAAAACAAGAAAATTTAATCGACGTCAAAAATAAAATACCAACATTATTGACAGAAAGCAATGGAGCATATATAGAAGAGAAAACCCAGAAGAAAAAGCAACCGCAAAATGGGAATGCTTAAAAACAAGCATACAATCAGCAAATGCAAATTTACCTAAAAAGGAGTCTAAGAAAAATCAAATTTGGATGACAGATGACATCTTGAATAAAATGGCAGAAAGAAAGAAAGCAAAAAATACTCCAGAATATAAAACAATAGACAATGACATACGTACTATGTGTAGAGAAGCAAAAGAACGGTGGATAGAAACAAAATGTAAGGAAATAGAAGACTTGGAAGCGAAGCACATGACAAGAGATATGCATGAAGAAATAAAGAAATTATCAAATCGGTCGCGGTTTGCACAAGGAGGAAGCTGTATCAAGAACAAAAATGGTGTAATATTACTTGATGAGAAAGACATATCAAACAGATGGGCAGAATACGTAAAAGAACTATTCGAGGACAACAGAGGTAAAAAAATCCATCACCAGATTCTAATGAAGGCCCACACATTCTCAGATCAGAAGTAGAGAATGCCATTCATATGATACAAAAAGGAAGATCAGCAGGCATGGATAACATAAACATTGAAATGATAGAAGCTCTGGAGAGCTTTGGTATAGATACAATCACAGAAATATGCAATGATATATACAATACAGGATATTTACCACACGACATGAAGACATCAGTTTTTATAACATTGCCCAAAAAACCAAATGCAAAAGAATGTTCAGACTTCAGAACAATCAGCCTGATGAGTCATGCAATTAAGATACTGCTCAAAATCATACAGGAAAGAATAAAAAGTAAAGTAGACAGCGAAATCCAAGAAGAACAGTTTGGTTTTAGACGGAACAGTGGAACAAGAGAGGCAATATTTTGCCTAAGAAGATTAGCAGAAAAATATACAGAGGTCCAAAAAAGTATGTATATGTGCTTCATTGACTATAAGAAGGCTTTTGACAGAATCCATCATGAGAAAATAATTGAATGCCTCAAAGACATAGGTATTGATGGAAAAGATATAAGAATACTCAGTAACCTTTATTGGGAGCAAACTGCCACAGTAAGATCGGGAAGGAATTATTCACCATACATAGACATAAAAAGAGGTGTCAGACAAGGTTGTGTGCTGTCCCCCTGCCTATTTAATTTATACACCGAAAAAATTTTCAAACAGATACAGGAAATACCAGGACTGAACATCAGTGGAAGATCAATAAACAACCTTAGATATGCAGATGATACCGTGTTGTTAGCTGAAAGCGAACAGGAGTTACAAGAACTAGTGAAGCAAGTGAACAGTATAAGTCATGAATATGGACTCGACATTAATATTGAGAAAACTAAAACTATGATAATTAGCAAAACAGACGATAAACCCACATTAAAGATAAGCGTAAATGGGAAAATCCTGGAACAAGTCAAGAGCTACGTATATCTTGGTCATATAATAACAGAAGATGGCAGATGTGAAACAGAAATCAAGAAGAGAATAGGAATGGCCAAAGCTACATTCAACAACATGAAACATATACTGACATCCAAACAGTTATCTCATAAATTAAAACTGAGAATCATAAAGTGTTATATATATTCTGCATTTCTGTATGGTGCAGAAACATGGACGATGAATAAGCATTTGGAAGAAAGAATTGAGGCTCTTGAAATGTGGATATATAGAAGAATGGGGCGTATCTCATGGAAAGAGATGAAAACAAATAAGGAGGTCCTAGAAAATCTAGGTATGAAAAGAGAACTAATGAGAGAGGTCAAAGTTCGGCAGCTAAAATACTTTGGCCACATAAAAAGGCATAACACCTTGCAGAAGACCATAACAGAAGGGAGAGTTGAAGGTAAACGTGCAAGGGGAAGACAGCGCTATAAGTGGGAAGATAACATCAAGAGATGGACGGGAAAGAGTCTATCAGAGTGTACCACCAAGACAAGAGACAGAAGACGTTGGAGATCCATTACAGCCAACCTCCGTTGTGGAGATGGCAACTGATGATGATGAAGAACCTTGGACTAGATTTGAACCAGGCCAGGTGGAAGATAGCGCTTATGATAGTATAGCGCTCTCTGGCAAACTTTTCTACCCCGCTGTGAGGTTAGTGAAAA
>JAMPIV010006286.1:537500-623766 GCA_024509875.1 Oreohelix idahoensis | reverse complement strand
ATTCCGAGCAAACCGAAGTACTCAAGACCAAATCTTCACACTCAGAACAGCTGAGTGAAAAGGCCCTTGAGTATAAGAGTGAGATCCATCTTTTGTTTTCATAGTGTCGTGTGAAATTCTAATCCACATATATAAATTAAAACGTAGATGTAAAGCCTAACAAATAACTTTAATAAAAGGAAAGAGAATGGTAAAGAACAGTGCTGTCACAATGACTGTACTCGAAATCCCCCTTGTTTTCTAATTCGTCTGCAAATTGTAACGTTTCACGTTGATAGTAAAAGCCTACTGCTTCAATACCCGCTTTCTACGATAAAACGTGTACCGTCTTTCTAAGAAAAACCTTGAGATACGCAAGCTGACCTATATTTAATATTCCCTTCATGTCCTTTTATACACTAAGTTACCATAAACCAAAGACAGATGGACTAAGGATAGAAAGAAAGGGAGGGGCTGAAAGCCGGAACGCAGGCAATACTACCACAGTCTCGCGATACACAATTACGACCAGCACGCGTGTAAGGCCACAACACTAGAAAGTTTTCCAATCGACTGTGTGCCAGCTTCCTGGGTCAACCTGCACAGTGACCATATTGAGAAGTAAACTACTGAGACCAGACGTTCCTTGGGGTCTGTTACGACACACAAATACATCAACAGTACAACTCTACAGTGATGTCAGCGTGACCTGTCCTGTCGACAGTATGCAGTAACTAGGTCAGCGTTTGTTGACATTTGGTTCGTTGGACATTTGCCATACAACTGACAGTGTTACACAGCAAGCTTGGTTGAAACATAGAACATTACACATCAGGACTGGAGAATATTTGACAGTGTTTGCGAAAGGAAATGTTATTGAACTGAGAAGTCCTACATCGATTGTTATCATTCACATCAACGATGGAGCTTCTATTTCTGTGTTGAATTTAAAATAATTAGACCAGAAGTATTTGTTTAATAAAGTACCACAGTACTGTACTATTAGGCAGTGTAACTGAGCCTTCTTTACAACACATTCTTTCTGCAACACTCTATTTACATCATATTGCCATACTATTTATGCATTTATGTATTTATGTTTAAATATTTATATGTGATATTTGTTTGTATCCAGCGGGTTGTTGTTTTGGTTGGGCGGTGTCACACAACAGAGTATCCCACGTAATAGAGGGTCTGATGTGTGCGTTTCTATAGGTGCAATTTTCTTGATTGAAAATTTGCTGCGACAGCTGTTGCTATTAGTGTTAGCTGTGAAGACTGTACTCATTGTTGTTTTTGTAATATTCCTCTGTTCTTTAGTTTGTTTTGATTTGTTTGTAATTTGTTGGTCTACCCTATTCTATCTTTCAGTTCTATTCTCAATTTATATTTATATACTGTGGCGTTATTTGTATTTGTTATCCTCTTGCGGTTTATCTTTTATTGTTTTTCCCATTTGATTTATTTCATTTCCGCAAATGTTTTCATGTTCTTCTGTATAACTGTTTTGTTTTGTGCCTGATCGACATACACTATTTAAAATATAGTTGATCATATAAATTGATGTACAAGAATCAACTGATAGTTAATTGCTATTACTAAAGGTACACAGTTGATGATATAAAACACTATTTCTGGTGCACTGCACTTATATTATAGAGTGAACCAGCAACTTATAGCTGTTATTATATAAGGATTTATACAAGACCTTTGTAAGGCTTGTTTCCCACAGTGATTGGGATAGTTAAGTACTATTTTCCACAGGTTACAAAGTTATCATACAAGGTCTTTGATTAAGACTAAGAAAGTGAATTTATTTACTTTTGCAAATTACTGATCTTATTAGACAAGATGTCTACATTAGATTATTTTATCACACAAGGCAAGGCTCTTGATAAGACTGGTCAGCAATTAGAAGAATGGGCAGTTGTTCAATATGACAAAGCATTAGCTGCTGAAGAAAGAAAAGCATTGATTGAAGAAAAGAAATTAGCAGCTGAGGAGAAAAGATTAGAAGCTGAGGAAAAAAAATTACAAAGAGAGGATGAACAAAAGAAATTGCAGATACAGACTGATGAAAAAAGATTCCAGATGGAAATGGAAAAAGAGAAAAGAAAAGATGAGGCTGCTGCTGAAGAGAAAAAATTACAAGCTGCTGCAGAAGAGAGAAAATTACAAGCTGCTGCAGAAGAGAAAAATTACAAGCTGAAGCTCAAGAGAAAAAAGCAATAAGAGAACATGAACACCAAAAAGAACTTTTAGCATTTGAGTTAGAAAAGTTAAAGTTAACAAACATAAGTGATGGTAATCAAGCATCTGGTGGTAATGGTAAACCCTTTACTTACAAGGTCAAGGTACCAGCGTTCAACCCTTCCAGTGATGACATAACATTCTGGCTAAATAGATTTGAACGCTCGTGTCGAGCCCATAATGTGGACAAATCACAATATGCTAACCAGTTATCAGAAAATCTGAAAGGTGATTCTCTGACTAGTTTAAGTTTGGTTGAAGAGGCTGACAAAGATAACTATGATGTTATTAGGGCAGCCTTATTAAAGAAGTATCAGTTGTCTGAAGAGGGTTATCGGAAGTTGTTTAAGACAATGGTGCCTGAGGCAGGTGTAGAATTCTCAGAATTCATTGCAAGGACACGTCTTACATTTGATCGTTGGATTGAGCTATCCAAAACAGAAAAGACTTATGAAGCCCTTATGGACTTGATACTCAGAGACAAGATTATGTCAAGTATAAATAAACCTTTCCTCGAATTCTTACATGAGCGTAAACCTAAGTCTCTAAAAGAAATGGAACAGTATTGTACCCAATACGTCACTGCACATCCGGACGTAGCTATTAGCAACAGTAAGGTTAAAGAAGGTATGCCAGTTGCTTCTGCAACACCATACAACCCTAATCACTCTCACAAATTCCAAGGACCTCAAAATAGGTTTAATAAAAAAGGTAACTATTACAGTTATCAGAACCAAGGTAACCAATCATTTCAGGGTTCTTCTTCGAATACCTGGAGAAGAGCTGACAGCCCTCGATTCAGGGGTGGTCATAATTACAGGAACTTTCGCAAAGGAAGTCATTCTAGAAACTATCCAAGTTTTCCTTCATGGAGACAACAGGATCATAATTACCGAGATACTCATTATAATGAATATGATGATAGTAACCAAAGGAGCTATGATTCAAACCCGAGTAGGGGTTATAATAGTGGAAACAATGATAAGTACAGAGGCAATAATAACAGAGGTAGAGCACAATTCAAAAAACATAAAGCTCATTACCAGGCGAACTCTGCACAGCAAGAGTCCCACGAAGCCTATAAAAAAATAAAGATAATGATGACTCTAATAATATGGCATGTGCCGCTTTTGATTTTGGGAGAGCATCTCAGTGCCCCCAATGCAAAACATTATTTGAGCCAACCACAGTGTCTACTTTAAGCTGTGGCCATCCTCTTCCCGCTCTTCCTGCGTCAATCGCGCATGATGGGAGAGGTTCTCTTGTCTTACACAAAGGTTAGTAAATGACAATCCAGTCTCAGTACTTTTTGATTCTGGATGCACAACTATTGGGGTTAGGCAGTCACTCATAGATCCTTCTCATTCTACAGGCAAAGTAGTCAAATGCGTAACATTTGGCGGCACCATAGAGAAATACTCTACCGCTATCATTAGGATTGCTACTCCTTTCTTCACAGGAGATGTACACGCATGTCTTTTGCCGAATCCGATCGCTGATCTTATCATCGGTCGCATTCACGGAGTCAAAGAATGCACTCCGGAGCAAATTTCCGTTTGGGAAAATCAAAATATGCAATCTGCTAATGCGGTAGTCACTAGAGCTCAAGCTCTCAATATGCCTGAAACTTCATCTGTTGAAGATAATGAAGTGCATAACCAAGATGATCCCTTGGTAATTTCTCGTGACTCGTTTATAAAACAACAAGAAGAAGATCCGACTCTTAAGAAATTCTTCACTCTTGTAACGAAAGGTGATCCGAATAAAGATTCAAATTGTAAATCTTGGATTACAATGAAGAATGGCGTACTTGTACGTATGGTGCAAGACTCCACTAAGTCAAGTCATTCTCAGATTCTTGTACCCAAGAATTTGAGAGTTAAGATCTTACAACATGCACACGACTCTCAGTGTGCTGGTCACATGGGTTTTTCCCGTACAAAGTCAAGAGTTCTTGCGGCTTTCTTTTGGCCTTTTGTGAACAAGGACATACGGATCTATTGTCGATCCTGTAAAGTATGTCAAGAAGTCAAATCCAAAGGTCCTCGTCATGCTGCGCCTATTCAGGCTGCAGATATTCCTATTCGTCCATTCCAGAAAATGGCGATAGACATCATTGGTCCATTCAAGATCAAATCTGCTAGAGGACATCAGTTTATCTTAACGTGTGTAGACATGTGCACACGTTGGCCAGAGGCTATCCCTCTAAAGAGCATTACTACCGCTGACATTGCAGATGCTCTTTGGCTTATATTTTCTCGGCTGGGATTCCCCGGAGAAATATTATCAGATCATGGCACCCAACTGATATCGGATACCATGTCTCAAGTAATGTCTACTCTACAGATAGAGAGATCTTTGAGTAGCATCTATCATCCTATGTCCAATGGGATGGTCGAGCGACTAAATAGAACACTTAAGAACTTATTAGGGAAGATAACTGAGGATCATCCTCAAGATTGGGATAGGGTTTTACCCGCGGCCCTCTTCGCGTACAGAGAGGTCCCCAATGAACATACAGGGTTTTCTCCCTTTGAACTTGTCTTTGGCGCGCGACCGCGCGGCCCAATGTCTTTGCTGCATGATCTTATAACAGCTGACAATATTGACGATGACACAAAATCTTCTTACGAGTATGTCATCGCGCTGAGACAAAAGATTATCGAAGCATGCAAATTGGCAACGTCCTCTTCTGAATTTGCTAAGCAGAAGGCAAGACAATTTGCTAATAAGAAGAGAACTTTACGACAACTTTGTCCTGGTGACAAAGCATTTGTTTTGCTACCTTGTCGTGAAAATAGACTCCTTATTAGTTGGAAAGGTCCGTACGATATAATATCGAAAATTTCAGATGTTGACTACATCGTCGATATTAACGGGAAGCATAAAACCTTCCACATCAATATGCTTACGGAGTTCCATGAACGTCCTGACTATCTACAGCCTATTTTCCAGGCAACGGACGATTCTCATGTCAAACATGGTCATTACTCATCACTGTCTGTAATACAGGATGAGGAAACAAGTTTTTCGGATGTTAATCTTCCGCTTCCAATGATCCCACTTCATTCTAGTGAATCATGGAAAGACGTTACTGTTTCTCCTGATTTGTCTCTAGGAGAACGGCGACAAGTTTCGTCTATGTTACAAACATTTCAGGATGTCCTCACTGACATCCCTGGACAAACTCATGTCATTGAGCATGACATTGTTCTAACTGAACATACTCCAATTAGGGTTAGACCTTATCCTATCCCTATACATTTCCAAACACAGGTTGAAAAGGAGTTGGATGAAATGATAGATTTACAAATAATCGAACCATCCACTTCTGCATATTCTTCGCCGATGGTTATTGTTCGAAAAAAAGACAATAACATACGTCTTTGCGTTGACTATCGCAAATTGAATCAAGTTACGAAGTTCGATGCTGAACCTATGCCTTTACTAGAAGAGCTACTTACTCGTCTTTCTAAATCGCATTTTTTCACTAAACTTGATTTGTCTAAAGGATATTGGCAAGTTCCATTATCCGAACGCGCCAAACCTCTTACCGCTTTCTCTACTCCCAGAGGCCTTTTCCAATGGAATTTTATGCCTTTCGGCCTTATGAACGCACCAGCTACATTTGTACGCATGATGCGTCGAATCCTATCGTATCGGTCAGATGTCATTGCTTATCTAGACGACATCTGTCTTTTCAGCGATACTTGGGAAGATCACTATTCAGGGTTAGTTGAATTATTATCAACTCTGCGTGAGTATAACCTGACAGCAAAACCATCTAAAGCTTGTATTGGCTTTAGCGACATTGCTTTCTTAGGCCATCGAGTAGGTCACGGTTTCTTGAAGACAGAAGACCATAATATCACTAAGATACTTAACATCTCTATCCCTAGGACTAAAAAGCAAGTGCGAAGTCTTTTAGGTCTCATACAATTTTATGGACGTTTCATTCCGAATCTGTCCTCTATCATGGCACCTCTCTCTACACTATTAAAGAAAGGGTCGCCTAACATGGTTCACTGGTCTCATGAATGCCAATCTTCACTAGAGAAGATCAAAACTATGTTTTCATCACCACCTATTTTAGTGTTACCTACAACAGATAAGACATTTGTTCTTCGTAGTGACGCTTCATCCACTGGGATTGGAGCGGCACTAATGCAAGAGTACTCTGGAACTCTGCATCCTGTAATGTATATATCCAGAAAACTTAATGCTGCAGAAAGGAATTACTCGGTTTTAGACCGTGAATTATTGGCAATGGTTTGGTCAATTCTCAAACTCCAAAGATTCCTTCTGGGCGCGCATTTCGTAGTGGAAACTGACCAAAAAGCTCTTACGGCTATCCAAAGTAAGAACTTGAAGAGCTCGAGATCAACTCGATACGCAATCGCTCTTCAACCTTTTCATTTCTCGGTACGAGCTATCCGTGGTTCAGAAAATGTGATGGCGGACATTCTGTCCAGATGCCCACATGATGCCACTTAACTGTTAAATATTGGATTTTTTAATATGTATAACTTTACAACAGTTATTTTTTGTTTCTTTACTAAGATACACATTTGTAATTTAATAATAGAATGATGGTATCGCTACTTAGCGGTTTATTGATGTTTATTCACCGCTGTTCTTTGATGATTGTTTCTTCATAAATCATAAATTTAAGATTATAGTGTGAATTTTTGGTATGCATTGTATAATTACCAGAATTGTATTATACGTACATCACACCTTCCTGGAAACATTTATTCGTAGAGAAACAATTTCTCTCAGATTTTGAGATATATTCTCACCGGTCATATTAGGAATTATAGTTATTCCTGATATTTTCATCTGCGCAGTATTCTTGCGTTGTGAGCCTATTCTACGTTGCTCCTAGATGTATTTAAAAAAAAAATTTTTTTTTTTTCCCGGGAGGTGTGGTAAGACTGTAAAGTGCAATCTTTACTATCTTGCAATATAATACATTTATATACTTATTATGTTCGCAAATATTTTGTAAACAAAGTATTTCCTTTTTAAGTGCTTAAGGAGAAGTCATTTTTGAGTTACTTCCCTTGAAAGGAGTTCCGTCATCTTCGATCGGACTCCGCGGACGAATCTAGGCCTACTGCGATTTATTCTTTGGCTGGGTAGGAATAGATTGTTCTTGCTTCAGTATATCTATGGCCTGAATTTATACGTAGTGTTTGTATGAGTAGGACGAGTCTGTCTTATATATGGATATCTTTACATTTCTAAGTCGAACTATGTTGGTTGTCGCTAGAAAAGGTCAAAGGCTATGCAGCGGAAGTATCGCTAGCAGGGGGTGTGATTCATGGCTGTCATCCTGTCGGGATGTCGAATTTTGTTGTAGCCGGCCTATCGCCGAAAAAGTGATCTATAAGTAGATGGGGAAAAGTGATAGTCATTTAGACATGTTGTATGTACTTTACCCCAGTGTTTATTCTCTTTTGCCAAGGAATGGCAAAGTTATATTTCGCATAGAAAGGTAAAACCACAATTTATTATGAACTTGGGCTTCGCCATCGTTGTCGATAAGCAGATGCACAGTGGTACTTTTGAAAAGAATATTTATTCAAAGGAAGATGACATTCCTATGTATCAGCACTAGATTATATGATATTATTCAATTACCTCTATGATAGAAGCTATGAAGAAATGAGGACATTTAACGAATGACCAATTTTGGTCTGTATCCAATAGTGAGTGAAGCTCACGAGAGAAGCACAGCCATGTTGAAATCCATATACTTTGTATTTATCGAGTGAGAAAAAGGGATGCCTGTACTATCGCTCGATGAACCAAGAGATCACTGCTACATGTGAGAACCCATGTCTGGGATTCCTATATCTTTATGGAAAATATATATATTGAACTTTACGTGAAGGGATATTCGCTAGACGAGATTAGGTCTAGGAGCCTTCCTATATATTGGTTATGGTCTGACGTGCCCAGTCAGTAAAGCCAGATGATTTACATGATGGAACTCTGAATGCTTATTTACGAATGCTCCATTATGATATTTGCCAAGCATGAATGCTAACTTAAGATGATATTCCTGTGATCAACATTATGCTGTCTATGTCGACATTTGTTCCTGTAACCATACACGTACTGTCCAAGTGTGCGTCTCATTAAATGTTATAAAAAGACCACCGTAGTTCCAGTACTTCTTGAATTCGAACAGTGTGAGTATGAGTTAACAACTACTGAGTTTAACAACTACCCATATGAGTTAGGTTTTAAAAACTTACAAAACGCTTATTAGGAAACACGACATTATACTGGTTTACGTTTGAAAACATTACAGTACCCAGACACCACATCGTATTCGAAGTGAACAGGAGGTAGAAGAAAATGCATATTTTGAACGCAGCCCCTTAGCCCCATTAAATTTATATATTTGGGTTCCTTAGGACTTGCTGACAAAGAATATGTTAAACGTTACGCAAATAGTCTAGGAATTAACAAATTATAGCCAAAAGAAATAGTGAGGGATGTCAGACAACACCAAAATCAGAATCGCTCAGCGGCAGATTTTCACACCACCATTGTACGGGAAATAGGCTGACATGTTACCTCCTATTTGATTGGCGGAAAGTAAATGTAAGGCTAAACACGATTAGTCGGGCTATAAATATTGATTCTTTGTTGTTAGGGAAACGTGAGTAAGGGTACTTTTTTTGAAAAGCTGTGTAAACATGGCCCGATTGGTTAGACCCGCCAATATAGTCAATCAGAGGCGTCAGGTCAGCACCACATTTTCAAATAAACTTACTAAAGAACCAGTGCGTTGAGCGCCAGTGCATATTTTTCTAAATAAAAGCCTGGGACATCGGCAGATCGAAATTGTGCTATATTCATTGCCAGTCAACGTAACTGTGTATTATTCCATGAATTGTGGTAAGCTTGAAATATTTGATATCTTTTAATGAAAATTGAATGTAAATTGATAATTTATGTCTGTATATATGTGTGGTTCAGTAGCGAACATGAGGTAAAGCCTATATAGTGCTCCAACCTGAACAGAAGGTGTCGGAGGAAAGTAAAACTACATGGAATTGCCAAACAGTACACTGACACCTATCTTATTGACTAGAAAGAAATAATGCTGGAATTGCAGAGGCGTAGTAACCATTAGGGAGGAGTATACTGGTGAAAATTGTTTCAGATGAAGATAGCAGTTGGCCTACCGCTCTGAACTCAGTGTTTGTTATGTATTGTGTTCAGTCTGGAAATTTATTATAAATTAGTTCTGAAATAGGAGGTACAACCTTCTTGTTTCAGGGACCGTGGTCCTAAAGTTATTGAGCAGCACCTGGTCTGAGCTTTGCTGAACCTAGAGGCTGACAGCATACTCCTGGGTCCAGATAGTGACCAGTGAGGTGTCTCCAGAACACAGGGAGGCTATCGAGCAGAGGAGTCTTTCCTGCCGCCATCACGAAAGATAAGCGTCTGTGGCCAGAGGAGCTCAACATTATGCCCCCCCCCCTCAAAATCTGACTTTATAATAAAACAGAGGGAAAATACAGTGTTTAAATTGATAGGAATTGTGAACTTTACCCCATACTATTTCCAAGATAAACAAACACTTGAAGTCATGATGACAAATAACAACATAGCTTGAAAAAACAAAACCAGTATTACCTCATATTACTACTACACAACTGACACACATAGGATAATATTAATAAAATATGTCACTACAAGGTTCATATTGATAAATTCTGTACATATAAATTGTAATTACAATTGATTGTGATTCCTGGTTCACTTTGTATTTGAATCAGGACACATATTTTAGTGAAAGTAATTAATACATATTTATATTTGAAAATTTACCAGTGCCTCATTTAAGATAGTCTTATAGAGTGTTAAATGTGTGTGTGTCACAGTGTTGTCAAGTGTGGTGGAATAAATTAAATTGTTTATCTGTCTGTTGTTGTTGTGACTTACACTTCATCATATACATACCCTAGACATTTAACGTAGTCATCACAATATTCCAGAATAATTCTGACTGAGGTATAATGTGGTAGCAAGTAAGGTTATCTGCAAAACACTACACCTATTAGATACAGATACCTTCACAGCTGATCTCAGTCAGTACACTAAGTCCCCTATACATATTTATAACATCCCACTTTACCACATATATTGGGGTCTCGCTCCAGGGATATTGAACTTTCTCCTGTTTTATATATTGGGAATAATAAAGAATTAAAAGGTATCCTTGGGTGGAAATAAATAAGGTTGAGCTCTCAGTGCCTGTAGTGTCCTTAGATAATTATTGAAAGATTGAATTGTTTACAATTGCATGTTAGACAATGGCCGACTTGGCAAAATTTCGATCTGCTGCTGTACAGACTGCGAAAGAGTTAGGAATGGACGGGCAAATTATGATTGCTTATGTCACTGCTGAATGTGACAAATATATTGAACGGGAAGAAAGATTAGAAAAAGAGGCCGAAAGAAAGTTAGAGGCTGAAAAAGAAATTAAGAGGTTGCAGATTGAGGCTGAGGCTAAGAGGTTGCAGATTGAGGCTGACAAAGAGGCTAAAGCATTGGAAGCCGAGGAAAGAAGACAGTCTGCAGAAAGAGAAGAGAAGAAATTGGCTGCAGAAAGGGAAGCCGAGGAAAGAAGATTGACTGCAGAGAGGGAAGCAGAAAAGGAGGAGAAGAGATTACAAAGGGAACATGAGTTACGACTAAGGGAGTTTGAGTTTCAAGGCCATGCTCCTGAAAATGGTGCCAGTCCCTTTACCTCTGATGCCACTGCTAGCCAGGGAGCCTCAACCTCAGCTATGAATTTTCATTTAGATCATTTTGTTGAGAAAGACGATGATATTGAGAGCTATCTAAATAGATATGAACTATTAGCTACCACATATGGGTTAGAGAGAGAAAGGTGGAGCTTAAAGTTATCTCAAGGTCTTCGTGGGGCAGCTTATGAAGTTTTTGCCAAAATGAGCAGAGGTGATCAGGAAAATTATGACATGCTAAAGCAGGCTCTTTTGTTAAGATATGAAAAGAACGCAGAATTTTATAGGAAAAAATTTAGGAATGCTAAACTACTGTCAGGTGAAACCTATCACCAGTTCTCTGCACGGTTAGAGACATACTTGGAGAAATGGACTTCTCTGGGGAAAACCCAAGATCTTAAGGAAATGGTCCTTATAGAACAATTAAGAGAGTCCATGGCTCCAGACCTGAGAAAGTTTCTCATGGAACAAGGTGCAGAGAGGCTGGGTGAGTTGCTAAATGTTGCTGAAAGGTATCAAGCAGCTCAGGCAGAGGTATCAGGTAATAAAAAGAAACAGGTAGAAAATTTTAGGGCACCACAGAACTTTAATAAATTTGATCCTAGAGATCAAAACAAAGGTAAGCACCAATTTGATAGGCCACGGTATGACAATAAAAATAAAACCCCACAATTCGATGAAAGGAAATATGATGAAAGAAAATCTTTCAACCAAGGGAAAAGGTGGTGTAAAAATTGTAAGATGAACAATCATGACACTGACCATTGTAGAAGGAAACCTCCTCATTGTGCTGCTATGACATCTGGGAAAAAGGAAAAAAAGGTCAAACCTGCAGAACTACAGGAACCATACCACCCCCAGTGTGTGAAGATGTCATCTGTAATGGTGTCACTATAAGGTGTTTATATGATACCGGTTTAGATTACGATTCCGTTGTGAGTTCTCACCTGGTGCAGGCCGATCAATACACCACAGAAACAGTGGAGATTCAAACTGCAACCAAGGATGTAGCTACCATGACACTTCCCGTCGCCCGGATAAAGGTGAAAACGCGATATGTGGAAGGAATCATAAAAGCAGCAGTGATAAATGAGCCAATCTACCCTCTGATATTGGGGTGTAGATATGTCTTCTTGGGGAATCCCAAGAGACCTGTGATATTGGCAACAGTGCAGACCAGATCACAGTCTAAAAAGGAGGAGGATAATCCAATAAATACTCATCCAGATGAGATGAGGAAGGCACAGGCTGAGGACAAAACACTCAAGCCGTGTTTCAAGAAGTTGCCAAAATCTCATACACCTCCAGGCAAGGGAGAATTTTATATGAAGAACAAGCTGATATATAGGAAGGCTGGATCTGAATCCAATGGTCACGGACAGCTGGTCCTTCCCACTTCATATAGGACTAAAGTGTTGGAACTAGGGCATGCGATTCCCTTCAGTGGTCATATGGGGATCAGCGCAACAGGACAGCGTATAGCTTGTCACTATTTCTGGCCAGGGATAACTGAAGATATCAAACGATATGTAAAATCCTGTCCAGAGTGCCAACGAGTAGCACCTAAACATTGGACTGCACCAGCAACTCTGGGGGAAATGCCCATAGTGGGAACACCCTTTGAGAGAGTTGCCGTGGATCTTGTGGGACCTCTCACCCGAACCAAGAGAAGGAACAGCTACATTCTGACTCTGGTGGACACTTGTTCTATGTGGGGAGAGGCGGTAGCCCTGTCATCGATTGATTCTAAACATGTGGCAGAGGCATTGCTCACAATTTTCACAAGGTTAGGCTTTCCCAATCAAATCTTGACTGATAATGGCTCTCAGTTCAAGGGGAAACTAACTGAAGAAGTTTTCAGGATCTTCCAGGCCAAACACTTCCATTGTAGTGTGTACCACCCCCAAGGGAACGGCCAAGTGGAAAGATTTAATGGCACGTTGATGTCGATCCTGAGAAAGTTGGCACACGAAAAACCAGATACATGGGACCAGTACCTTCACGCCGCCCTCTTTGCTTATCGGGAGGTACCCCATAGTTCAACCGGTATGGCCCCGGCAACATTATTGTTTGGAAGGCCAATAAAAGGTCCACTTGAAGCGCTGTTAAGAACGTGGACTGATGAAAAGGCAGAGGAAAATATTACATCCTCATACCAATATGTGAATGAGCTGACCACTCGTTTAAAAACTGGCTGGAAACTTGCCAATGAAAATTTGAAACAAGCCAGGAAGAAACATGCTGCCTATTATAACAGGAAAGCTAAAGACAGAGATTTGGCTGTGGGAGAGAAGGTACTGCTTCTTCTACCCGGTAGTCAGAATAAGTTACAAATTGGATGGCAAGGTCCATATACAGTTCTAGAGAAGGTGTCTAGAACAAATTATAAGATAGATAAGAAGGGGAAAGAAAAAATCTATCATGTGAATCTCCTGAAGAAATATTTGGAAAGAGAACATCAGGAAGAGACACACTTGTTGACCTTGTCCATTGCCATGGAGATGAAAAAGGAACCACTTTCATCATTTGAATATCCATTACACCCCTGTGA
Source organism: Oreohelix idahoensis (assembly GCA_024509875.1). Taxonomy (NCBI): domain Eukaryota; kingdom Metazoa; phylum Mollusca; class Gastropoda; order Stylommatophora; family Oreohelicidae; genus Oreohelix; species Oreohelix idahoensis. Next base: position 610,215 of record JAMPIV010006286.1, on the reverse strand, counting down.
GACAGCGGCACAGGTGAAAATCAGTACACATTTAACGAAAACTCAGAAAGAGAGAGTGCAACAGGTTCTAGATAATCATGCAGAGGTGTTAACAGACCGACCAGGGCATACAAACTTATTGGAATATGATATGAAACTGATAGACCCCACACCTGTCTGTATGAAACCCTATTCGATTCCTTTTGCTAAGGAGAAAGCTTTGAAGGAAGAGATAGACTATTTGTTGAAGGAAGGAATTATTTCACACAGTGAATCTTCGTATAGTTCCGGTGTTGTACTCTTAAGGAAGCCCTCTGGAGAACATAGACTCTGTATAGATTACAGGAGACTGAATGCTATTCCAGAAGGACAGGTGGATCCATTGCCGGATACAAATCAGCTGTTTGCCAGACTAAATAAAGCTAAATATTTCTCAAAAGTGGATCTGAGTAAAGGATACTATCAGATTCCAGTAAAGCCTGAGGTTAGACCATACCTAGCTTTTAGTACCTCAGAAGGACACTATGAGTTTAATAGATTGCCATTTGGATTGAAGAATGCGCCTAGTGTCTTCTCTAGAATGATGAGAAAATTATTGGACCCTCTGAATAATCCATGTATCACAAATTTCATGGATGATATCCTTATAGCAACAGAAACATTTGAGGAACACATTGACTCTCTGAACATGCTGTTTAATCGACTTAGGGAAGCGAATTTAACAGCCCGACCAACCAAATGTTGCGTTGGATGTAAAGAATTGGAATTCTTGGGACACACAGTTTATCAGGGAAACATGACCCCTGACCCAAAGAATTTAGAGAAACTAAAGAAAGCCCCGAGACCACAAACCAAGAAAGACGTGAGATCCTTTGTCTCATTATGTGGTTTCTACCAAAAGTATATCAAAAACTTTAATTCCATATGTGCACCGTTAACTGATTTGACACGTAAAGGAAATCCAGATCGAATTACATGGACACCACAATGTGAAATGGCTTACCAAGAATTGAAGGAAAAGCTCACAAGTAAACCTATTTTGAAATTACCTGACTTAAGTCAAGAATTCATAGTAAGGACGGATGCCAGTAATATTGGGTTAGGTGCAACTCTGCTACAGAAATCAGATGCATTGGATGGGGAATTAAGCCCAGTGGCATATGCTAGCAGAAAGTTGAATAAAGCTGAAACCAATTACTCAACTAGCGAAAAAGAATGTCTTGCAGTAATATGGGCGATAAAGAAATTCAATATTTATCTGTATGGGAAGGCATTTAAGTTGCAAACGGATCACAAACCTTTGTCGTTTCTAGCACAGGCTAGACATGAGAATTCTAGATTACTCCGTTGGTCATTATTGATGCAGCCATTTGAGTTTAGCATAGAGTATATAAGTGGAAAAACAAATCTGGGAGCGGATTTTTTAAGCCGCCATCCGTGTGATGAGAATCACCCTAAACCCCAGGAAAAATAATAAATTTCTCTATGTGTATATAGAATTATAGACTGACGTATAACGTCTGTTTTAAGTGGGGAGGATTTGTCGTGAGAAATTCTAATCCACATATATAAATTAAAAAGTAAATGTAAAGCCTAACAAATAAATTTAATAAAAGGAAAGAAGAATGGTAAAGAACAGTGCTGTCACAATGACTGTACTCGAAATCCCCCTTGTTTTCTACTTCGTCTGCAAATTGTAACGTTTCACGTTGATAGTAAAAGCCTACTGCTTCAATACCCGCTTTCTACGATAAAACGTGTACTGCCTTTCTAAGAAAAACCTTGAGATACGCAAGCTGACCTATATTTAATATTCCATTCATGTCATTTTATACACTAAGTTACCATAAACGAAAGACAGATGGACTAAGGATAGAAAGAAAGGGAGGGGCTGAAAGCCGGAACGCAGGCAATACTACCACAGTCTCGCGATACACAATTACTACCATCACGCGTGTAAGGCCACAAGCACTAGCTTTTTTTCAAATCGACAGTGATAAAAAACACTACCCATACGAGTTAGGTTTTAAAAACTTACAAAACGCTTATTAGGAAACATGACATTATACTGGTTTACGTTTGAAAACATTACAGTACCCAGACACCACATCGTATTCGAAGTGAACAGGAGGTAGAAGAAAATGCATATTTTGAACGCAGCCCCTTAGCCCCATTAAATTTATATATTTGGGTTCCTTAGGACTTGCTGACAAAGAATATGTTAAACGTTACGCAAATAGTCTAGGAATTAACAAATTATAGCCAAAAGAAATAGTGAGGGATGTCAGACAACACCAAAATCAGAATCGCTCAGTGGCAGATTTTCACACCACCATTGTACGGGAAATAGGCTGACATGTTACCTCCTATTTGATTGGCGGAAAGTAAATGTAAGGCTAAACACGATTAGTCGGGCTATAAATATTGATTCTTTGTTGTTAGGGAAACGTGAGTAAGGGTACTTTTTTTGAAAAGCTGTGTAAACATGGCACGATTGGTTAGACCCGCCAATATAGTCAATCAGAGGCGTCAGGTCAGCACCACATTTTCAAATAAACTTACTAAAGAACCAGTGCGTTGAGCGCCAGTGCATATTTTTCTAAATAAAAGCCTGGGACATCGGCAGATCGAAATTGTGCTATATTCATTGCCAGTCAACGTAACTGTGTATTATTCCATGAATTGTGGTAAGCTTGAAATATTTGATATCTTTTAATGAAAATTGAATGTAAATTGATAATTTATGTCTGTATATATGTGTGGTTCAGTAGCGAACATGAGGTAAAGCCTATATAGTGCTCCAACCTGAACAGAAGGTGTCGGAGGAAAGTAAAACTACATGGAATTGCCAAACAGTACACTGACACCTATCTTATTGACTAGAAAGAAATAATGCTGGAATTGCAGAGGCGTAGTAACCATTAGGGAGGAGTATACTGGTGAAAATTGTTTCAGATGAAGATAGCAGTTGGCCTACCGCTCTGAACTCAGTGTTTGTTATGTATTGTGTTCAGTCTGGAAATTTATTATAAATTAGTTCTGAAATAGGAGGTACAACCTTCTTGTTTCAGGGACCGTGGTCCTAAAGTTATTGAGCAGCACCTGGTCTGAGCTTTGCTGAACCTAGAGGCTGACAGCATACTCCTGGGTCCAGATAGTGACCAGTGAGGTGTCTCCAGAACACAGGGAGGCTATCGAGCAGAGGAGTCTTTCCTGCCGCCATCACGAAAGATAAGCGTCTGTGGCCAGAGGAGCTCAACATTATGCCCCCCCCCTCAAAATCTGACTTTATAATAAAACAGAGGGAAAATACAGTGTTTAAATTGATAGGAACTGTGAACTTTACCCCATACTATTTCCAAGATAAACAAACACTTGAAGTCATGATGACAAATAACAACATAGCTTGAAAAAACAAAACCAGTATTACCTCATATTACTACTACACAACTGACACACATAGGATAATATTAATAAAATATGTCACTACAAGGTTCATATTGATAAATTCTGTACATATAAATTGTAATTACAATTGATTGTGATTCCTGGTTCACTTTGTATTTGAATCAGGACACATATTTTAGTGAAAGTAATTAATACATATTTATATTTGAAAATTTACCAGTGCCTCATTTAAGATAGTCTTATAGAGTGTTAAATGTGTGTGTGTCACAGTGTTGTCAAGTGTGGTGGAATAAATTAAATTGTTTATCTGTCTGTTGTTGTTGTGACTTACACTTCATCATATACATACCCTAGACATTTAACGTAGTCATCACAATATTCCAGAATAATACTGACTGAGGTATAATGTGGTAGCAAGTAAGGTTATCTGCAAAACACTACACCTATTAGATACAGATACCTTCACAGCTGATCTCAGTCAGTACACTAAGTCCCCTATACATATTTATAACATCCCACTTTACCACACATAGATCTGGAAAAGGCGTTTGACAGGGTCCCCTGGAGCAAACTTTGGGACTGTTTGGCAAGGAAGAATATTCCAGCACCTCTGATTCATGCTATACAGAGCTTCTACAAGTCTTGCAAAAATTATGTGAGGACAGCAAACCATAAGTCAGAAGAGTTCAGGACCACCACTGGTGTAAGACAAGGTGATATCCTATCACCTTACCTCTTCATACTCCTCATGGACGATGTCATCAAGGCATGTAAGGAGAGAACAAGAAAGTATTCAGTGGGGTACTGGAAGATGAGACAGGTCTATATTTAGGAGCTGGCATTTGCTGATGATGTTGCCCTGATTGCTAAATCAGAGGCACATCTCCAATCCAACCTGCAAGTCTGGAAGGAAGAGCTGGAGAAGAGAGGGATTGTCATAAGCAGCTCTAAAACAAAATTCATGGTGATATCACGAGAAGTAAGAAAACATCAGATTAAGTTGGGAGAACAGGTCCTGGTCGACCACTTTAAATATCTCGGAGCTATTATAGACCGAAAGGGAGGCATCAAAGAAGAGTTGGCCACTCGAAAAGCAGCGGCTGGGAGACTTTCTCAGGCCATAAATCGTGGATTCCTCAGCAAGAAAGAGGTTGGTAAGAAAACGAAGATGGCTGTATACCGCTCCACCTATGTCCCAGTCTTGACATATGGATGCGAGTCGTGGGCAATGACTACAACCCACAAAAGCCATATCCAAACCTCAGAAATGAGGTATCTGAGGAAAGTGGTTGAAGTAACAAGAAGAGACATGGTCCGCAACCAGACGATCCGTCAAGGCCTAAAATCCCATCCGCTGCAGACCCAAATAGAACAGTCCCAACTAAGATGGTTTGGCCATGTCTGCAGAATGGGAGAAGATCGGCTACCACGACAAGCATGGGAAACAAAGAGCCAGGGATCCAGACCTCCAGGACGACCCAGAGTCCGCTGGGAGGACAACATTAGACAATCTTTGAAGGACCGAGGACTAGAATGGAACCAGGCCAGGAAGAAGACAGCAGATAGAATGGTCTGGCGCTCTCTCTTCCAAACCTCTACACCTCACGGTAGAAGGGGAACGACTAAGTAAGTAAGTACATATGAAATAGTTTACATATTATGTACTCAATATAACTTACGTTTTGAACTGCAAGCATAAAGCTTGACTTGACGTTTAAACTTCCCGTGAAATAAGTTATATAAAAAAATCAATCAACATGAATTAGGAATACCTACGTATTCCGTCAACACTCATGAGGCATCTAGCATTTATAAGTTAGTTAGAAAAATTTTTCTCGTCTGATTATTTAGCAGTAAAATTAAATTCCTTAATAGCCGACTGAGGTTAAGGTAGAAATTATAATTTCTGTTTTCCACTGTAACTCGTCACTATAAAATAATACAGACTATATAAATTAAGCAATCTGCACCAAATCTAACTAGTGAAATATGAAATAAGCGATTATCACTTAATTATATATATATATATATATATATATATATATATATATATATATATATATATATATAATATATATATATATAATATATTATATATATATATATATATATATATATATATATATATATATATATATATATATATATTATATATATATATATATATATATATATATATATATATATATATATATATATATATATATATATATATATATATATATATATATATACCTCAACACAGAACTACAGGTGGTCGCACAACTTAGAATCATACGCTGATATATTTATTGAAGTCTGGAAGTTCGACAAATTGTCGAAACAAACTGAGAAACTTCGCTATACAGCTTATTCTATTCACGAGCAACCTGTCTACTGCGAATTAGGAGAATGAATGAAAATCTAGTTTCAAACTCCGGTAAATATCTTAAACCAGGACAAAGGGGTCCCAACTTATTTCGCAAAACGAAATAATCTCCCATTCTCATTCTTAAACACCTTACATAAACTAGAAGACTACCATGAACTGACACTCGTGCGTTTTCACACCTCACGCTGACCAGGGCCAACAGTGAGTGCCTTGTCAGCTGGGATTTCCAGACAAATGTCTCAAACTGCGCCGAGGTGATGTCGGTTATCGCGCCTCACCTGAGCGCTCTGCCGATGCAACTCGTTGAGGCAGGTGAAAATGCAGACAAAATGTCGCCTATAGGTCTGGCGAAAGCGAATATTCACAGTTTCGTCAACTACGCAATAACCTCCCGAGCCTGGCATCTACGTAATAAAATCACTAGTGCGTTTCTAAATGAGAACAGACACTCGGCAAAAGTTTGAATGGGAAAATAGTAATGTTTAAGTCGCAAACGAACGAATGCAAAAAATACAGGAAAAGGATAAAAGAGCGATAATAAAATAGAGGACACGGGTGAAGAAAAGAAGAGTATATAGAGAATTTAATGACCATAACTCTCTGTGACAGAACGTCCCCCCTTTAAGATAAGGAAGCCCTCCATGTCTACGTTATGGAATTAAATTTTCTATACCCGTAGCTTCAGGGTGTCTGTCTTCTTCCCTGTCATCTCCCTCCTCCATCTCTGTCCAATTCCTACTCAAGTCTACTCCTTAAAGTTTCCTTTCTCTGGAATGTCTCCCATTCGCGCTTGAAAGAGCGTCGCCGCTTCTGACATTTTTGAAAGATTTCGTGTGTGTGCAGTGGAATTTCCCTGCCACTATCGTCATCTTCGTCAGTTTTTGCGATCGTCAGGAGATGGTTGGAGGTTGGCACCGGTCTTTCCAAGTATTTCTTTAGCAGATTTAAATGGAAAACCTTTTCCTTTCCTTGAATAGAGATCTGGTAGTTAGCCTTAGAAATCTTTTTCAGGACGGTAAACGGCCCTTGCCATCCGATCCTCAGTTGGTTGTTTCCGGTAGGGAGTAACACCAAAACTTTCTCTCCTGCTTCCAGTTCTCTTTCTTTCGCGACTTTCCTGTATCGGTTAGCGAGCTTTGTGCGTGCTCGCTTAAAGTTAGTCGTTGCTAGGTCCCATCCTAGTTTCAACCTTTCCTTTAAATCCGATACGTATTTACTTGCTGAGACGACTCTCATCAGCCTTGTGGTCTGTCAGCGACCAAAGTAAGGCTTCAAGCGGGCCCTTAAAGGGTCTGCCGAATAAAAGCGTAGCTGGCGGAAATCCTGTGGAAGTATGAGGAGATTCTCTGTAGCCAAATAAAGCTGCCGGAATGCAACAATCCCAATCTTCAGGTTTCACTTGTGCCAGTTTACTTAACATCATGTTGAGGTTTCCGTTAACACGTTCTACTAGCCCATTTCTGGCCAGAGTATAAGGTTTAGTGTAGATGTGCTGGTCCCTCCAGATCTTAACGATCTCATCCATCAACAGGTTTCGGTATGGAGATCCGTTATCCGTCAACACTTGCTGAGGGAATCCCAACCAAGTGAAAATCTGCACGAGGGCTTCTGCGACATGCTTGGCATCTGCGCATGTTAGCGGGATAGCTTCTGCCCATAAAGTGCATGTATCGACTAAGGTCAGGATAAACCTGTTCCTTCTTTTAGTCCTTTCTAAGGGTCCTAAAATGTCGATCACAACCCGTTCGAATGGTGTTCCCACTATTGGCATTTCACCCAACGAGACTGGGGGTGTCCGTTGCTTGGGTGGTACACGTTGGCACTGGGCACAGGATTTGACATACCTGATAATCTCAGTATTTACTCCTGGCCACCAATAATGAGTAGTTATCCGTTGGTTTGTGGCGTTCTGTCCCATATGTCCGCTGAAGGGAAGAGAGTGCCCCATTTCTAGGATTTGGCTTCTGTACTGCTTCGGTACTAGGAGCTGATTGTAACCTTGGTCAGGCTTGCCCGTTCTGCGATAAAGTACGCCATCCTTAGAAAAAATGTCCCCGTGCTGTCTGGGTTCCTTAGCCATGGGCAGTTTCCTAAAGCAGGGTGCCAAAGTAGGGTCCTTTTGTTGCGCTTCTTTAAGTTCCATAGGTAACAAATTAGGCGCAGGCTCCCGTTCCTTCTTGGTTTGCCCTCTTGTAGTTACTGCTGCCACAATCGGCTCTTCCGGTTTCCCAATAAACATGTATCTCCCGCCAAGTATTACTGGGTAGATGGGGTCATCCATAACAGCTGCTTTGATCACACCTCTGACAAATTCAGAGTGGATCTCCACTAGTGCGATGGGAAGCGCTGTAGGTGCATCACTCTTACGAACTCCACAAAATTGGACGGTCTCTGCTGTCTCTTGACCGGGTTTGACCAGTTTCTGGCAACAATGCAATCATAAGAAAGCCCCGTGTCAAATAAACAAAGACTTTGAGAACCGTTCAATGTAACAGTACCTCGCGTTGAGGGTGTATCCCCAACAGGTTGAGAATCACTATTAATAATTCCGCCTTGCGAGACTGTTAGTAAGCATCCGATGCGTTTAAGCTCGGTGTGCTCACTCTGATCATTAGTCCCGTGCTCTGGGGTTGTCCCTTTGCCACCGTGTGCTTTCTGGCCGCGCTGCCATGTAGGGCGGTCGGATTGATCAGACTGTTTACTGTGGTTGAGGTTCTTGTTTTTGTAGAACTTAGACTTTTCAGGAGGGGGGTTTTGAGGTCCAGTTTCTCTGTGGTTATTCTGATTAGAAGCATGAGAAGATTGGTCTAGATTATTCTTTCGAAAATGCTCTTCTGTCGGTTTCCGTTTGGTGGCCGGTAGCTCAGCCAGCGCATTGTGATATTGCTCAGACTTTTCTAAGATGTCTTCAAGCTTTTCTGCACCCTGCTCAGCTAGAAATCTCCGGGTATCAGCAGACAAAGTGTTCTTTATTTGTTCTGTAATAACAAATTCCTCAAGACCTTCATAGGTAGAGGGGAGCTGCGAGAGCTCAAGGCACTTTGTCAAGTATCCCTTCAAACGAGACGAGAACTGCTGAAAAGTTTCAGAGCTCTCCTTCCTGCTGTTGCGAAACAGTTGCACAAATTTGCGAGCATTCATTTCGAAGCGCTCCAGTAACGCTTTCTTCAACACATCATAGTTGTCTTGTTGGCTGCTTTCCAGTTTGGCGTAAACATCATACGCACTGCTTTTCAACGCCTGAGATTCTCGAAAAGAATGTTGGTAATGACAGATGAACAACGAATTGGGTGTCACCCTAGACAACCCAGGATGTCCCACCTTTCTCCCCCTTGTTAACGACATGACAGGGTGAGAAACTGCCGTTTAGGGACAGGGTATGACACACGCGCGCGCAAATTCAAAGAATTTCTTTTTCTGCTTTTTCATCGTTCACTCTCAGACGTCTACTTGAATATTTTCAAAGATATGAGTGGGTTAAACTCATCGGTATTGCCCATTCTTTAGCTTGAATAGAAGGTATCCCAATTTGTTATGGCCCGTGCGGAGTCCCGAAAAGAACAGAACATAACAAGATTACTTGTTCTGTTGAGCTGGTAATACACATAATTTTGTGCGTTGTCCATGGGTGCTCTGCATCCCATTTGTTCCTGTACCCGATTCTGATAAAGCTCTTTAACTCGATTGTCACAAAACGTTTTGTGCATGTACTTTTGCGCCCTTCTCTCTCTCCCTCATCGTACTATTATTTTACATATTTTATGCCCTGCATTCTTTGCTCTGAGCCGCTCCCAGACTTGTTTACATTTCGCCCTGTGAATCGTCGTAAGCTAATTTGACAGGTCAGCGGATAATACGTTTATTACCTAAGTCGTCTAGCCACCTTTGATATAGACGATCTGCGTTTATCTAAGGTGGTACCGACCACTCCTCACAACAATACGACCCTGCAGAGTACGGAAAGAAAGCCATATTGTATGTCTGAGCTGCCAGCGATCCGTATTTGACCGTCTGGCGGATGCACTAAAAGACAGGTGATAATACGTAATCGTTTCCGCTGGTCCATCTCTGTATCAATATTACCGAAGATCTGTCTGGGGAGACAATATGGTGCGAAAGCATCTAGACAGGAAATAAGTTCATAGATTTGTTTGTGAGTTTGCATAAAGATGCAATTGGAAGTATTACTGCCTTATTACAAAGAAGTGATGCGTTGGAATTTTAAAATTTTACATTTTAAAACACGCGGGGGATATTATGATTTAACACCCGACCCATATAGTTCTAAAGAGTTTACCATTGGCCTGATTTGAGAGCCGGAATAGACTTTAACTTTTATTGGCAAGTTGGTCTAAAAGTACAATCTGGAACTTGACCCGAGAAATGGCAATATAAGCTAGCGAAATCGGAGTCACAAATCAGACTGCATCGCAACGTCAAATTAGCTACTCCCAGGAGCCAGAAAGATATCGGATTAAGAATTCCAAAATTATTAGTGACAGATCGAAGTATTTGGGCAACTTTTAAACTTAAAAGTAAACCCGCATTTTTAAATACAAAGACTGGAAACTTAATGTACCAGGACAGAGCATTTGGGCAACTTTTAAACTTAGAAGTAAACCTGCATTTTTAAATACAAAGACTGGAGACCTTAAGGGATCAGATCACCCGTCATAAGAGGAATACTACAATTTCCCAGACCAAGTAATTCGAAAGCATGTAACGTAAGTTGCTGTGTCAATTCTACCTGTGACAGGAGATTATAGATCCCATTTGAATTCGTGGAACGAAGCTATCAGACTGTTCATGGTACGAAGCTGCAAGACTAAAGTTTCTTCGCCACAGGTTGTGAGTTAAAAGAGCGAATCAACACTAACCGCCTACATTGGACGAGTTGTGTAGAGAAGTGCCCTCATCACAAAAAGAATTGACGAAACCACGGCTGCAGCACTCCCTTATACAAGCTACGTTCTTGTAAAAGGAACCAGCAAAAGAAAAATTGTTTTATCGATCCTTAAACCAAGTCTCAGTGAAGACAATTTTATTTATATCTAAAATTCACCATCATTCCATTGCTATTTTAACCTGTTAAGAATAATTGATTATTAAATGTGTTACATGTTATTTTAAAACAAAACGATCATAGTTGATTCAGTTATTATAGGTATGAAAGCAAACGTATGAGCAAGACCCTTTAATGCATATACATCTAGACATATACTTACATCTATAGATCAAATACTTATAAAAGAATTTTGCTGGATTCACACTAGCTGGAGGCTTGAACGGGCTAAAACCCTTGCTTAAATCTTCACAAAAGGCGACGGATCAGATATAAGGTAATAGTGCTCTGCCCTATGCAGCATTGTTCTTGACTACTGAAAACATCTTTTGAAGACACCCTTGAGATAGAAGCATCATTATCCTTCTATCTACAACTCTCCCAAGAATAATCTTGCGCGAAGGTAGACACCTTTGAAATCCCATATTAGATACTCGTGAGTGTTGGCCACTGGTGGACCACTACTGCAGAGCTAAGGGGAGACAATCCGTGACATCGATCAAACATTATGCATGTATCAGGCCGAGGTAGCTTTCCATCTTCCTGTGCCAATCTGTCAGCCTCTTTATTGCCGGAGATACCACAAGGGTACGGGATTAATTGCATCACAACTCTTTTGAATCGTTGGCATAGTTTGACACTTTTGATTTACTCTGTTATTTACACTGTTTAGACTGATTGAAGGGAAATGATGCCATCTTGAAATATCGGAAAAACAAAATCAATATCTTGAATTAGCTTAATTAATCTAAAAAAAACACTGTTAACCAAAGGTAGTTGGATAAAAGCAGTGTGCTAATAAAAAAAATGTAATTGAACATGGTTGTCGGTTATATTAGGACGCATATCCAAAGACCCTGTGTTCTGGTTAGCTAGTTACAGCTTATTTCTGTTATTTCTTTTCCTGTAGCAAACGAGTTTTATATCTTCGTGATGCCGATCCGTTTATGTATTTTTCTATAGCTGAAATTGCATTATGGCCTCAATTGCTTGGTGATATAATGCTTTATCTGCTCTCCTCTTTACGAATGAATCAAGTAGAGTTACATCAATTACTTGTATGATGGAGATGTAATCGATATGATATTCTGTGTTGGCGTCAGATTATCGCACTGCTGTTTGTGCATTTATTTGTAAAGGTTAGACTATGTTGTCTAAAAGATTGATTTTTACTGTCTTTTAAAGCCAATCCTGGTTGGATTTATTTTTCGTTTATGTGCCCAGTACAACATATTTGTTGATCTCTTCCAAAAACAATTATATATATAATCCCATTTTTTTTTTTTGTCTTCATGTTTCACGTTACATTAGTTGGACCGCCTTTTAAACATGCATCTGTCAAAACCATAACGCATCCCATAGTGCATCGCATAGCATATCCCATGGCGCATCCCATAGTGCATCTTTCAAATTCAATCTTGCCTTTTTATTTTATTTTATTTGTTATTTTGTTTTATTTATGTGTGATTCGCGGGAAACCAACACCAAATTCTATTCATTTTACGTGCCTTCCTAAACGGATAAGCTAACATTTTCTAAGCGTGTTGTTATGTGTATAAGCTGATAAAAATAGGTTATTGTTTTAATTTTGTTAGAAGACATTTTTCGCTGCATTTCTTCATTCATTCATGAATACTCTTCAGGTTCCCAATAAGGATGGGCCTTCAACAAACTTATCCCAAGGCTTCCTGTCACGTGACATCAGCTCATGGTCTTTCTCTATATTCTTCATCCCCTTCACGCCTGTCTTCAGCTCCCTTCTCCGTCTGTTATTTTGCCTTCCCCAAATCTGTTACACTCGGGGGTTATAGAACAAGAACAGCCTGGTAATTCTACCAACAGATTTCCTCAGTGTGTGTCCCATCCATCTCCAGTGTTTTCTTCTCATCTCTTCCCCCACTGGCAATGTCTGGTTCTTGTCATCAGTTCCATATTTCACCTTCGCTGTACTTGATAAGCTTTTTTCATTTTAAATAGGATTTTGCACTCTTATTGTTGAGGTGGCCGCTAAACCTAGACACGCAGTCCGTTGGTTATATTAGAATGCATGTCCAAATATAAAAGATCATGGGGTCTGGAATACTATTTGAAAAGCTGAAAAATCACAAATGTAGACATTTTTACAACTGTAGCTTACAACAGATCACCTAACTACTGAACAGATAGAATAGAATACAGTACTGTGAGCTTACAACAGATCACCTAACTACTGATACAGATATAATAGGATACACTACTGTGAGCTTACAACAGATCACCTAACTCATGATACAGATAGAATAGGATACAGTACTGTGAGCTTACAACAGATCACCTAACTCATGATACAGATAGAATAGGATACAGTACTGTGAGCTTACAACAGATCACCTAACTACTGATACAGATATAATAGGATACACTACTGTGAGCTTACAACAGATCACCTAACTACTGATACAGATATAATAGGATACAGTACTTTGAGTTTACAACAGATCACATAACTACTGATACAGATATAATAGGATACAGTACTGTGAGCTTACAACAGATTACCCAACTACTGATACAGATAGAATAGGATACAGTACTGTGAGCTTACAACAGATCACCTAACTCATGATACAGATAGAATAGGATACAGTACTGTGAGCTTACAACAGATCACCTAACTTTTGATACAGATATAATAGGATACACTACTGTGAGCTTACAACAGATCACCTAACTACTGATACAGATAGAATAGGATACAGTACTTTGAGCTTACAACAGATCACCTAACCACTGATACAGATATAATAGGATACACTACTGTGAGCTTACAACAGATCACCTAACTACTGATACAGATAGAATAGGATACAGTACCGTGAGCTTACAACAGATCACCTAACTACTGATACAGATAGAATACTGTGGACATTCAGTCAGGTAGACAAGAATGTTTCACATTTTTTCCACGGAATAAGAAGACGGTAAGACAAGGTTCATAAAACATTGTAAAGGCGTAATAGCACAATACAGCAGATACATAACCATTATTATCATTGACTCTCTTGCTTCTTGTGGAGCATGGGGGTCGGAGTGGCTAAGAGCTATGGCGTCAGTCCCTAATTATAAAGGTAACGGGTTCGATTCCCAGTAAAGGGAATATATTTTATTGAAATTTAGTCAGAACACGTGGGCCATACTGATGTCATACTCCCCCACTCCTGATCTCACGGGGAGTGAGATCGGATGCCTAGCCTTCTCGGATAAGAGCGAAAAAATAGGAGGTCCCTGTGTGCAAGTCGGGCACGTTAAAAATCCCTTGGCAGTTGGAAGCCGTAAACAGTAAGCCTTGTGGCCGCTGCTCTGGCAAAATCTACAAAATTAGGAAAATATTCATAGAATGTATGATTTCTGGATACACACATTGGTATTCTCGCCGGTGCTATGGAGTTCGTGCATTGTGCTGAGATTCTCCTTGTGTGACCTAAGGATGGAGATCGGAGCACTGATGGATTTGTCCGTGTGCGATGAAGATGGTCCTTAATACCAAACCAAATCTCTGTGCAGCACAGACCTTCAGCTTATTCGCGCCAGTCTTCCACGCTCTGTACCTTATGCTTAAGGTTTTTTCATCTATTCTTTATACTTTCTTCTCCCTTCTTTGTGTATTTTAGGTCTGAGTCCATTTCACTTAAACTTTGGATATAAATATAATGACTACCATGTAATGTCATAAACTGGTTGTCTCAGTGTGTACTTTATACAACATCTGGATTTTTCCATAAGTTCCACATGAGTGAACTTGTTATACCACTGTTTATTCCGTCTCTTCTGTGCAAGCAATCGTGTATGACAGTCTACAAGTTGTTCGTTGGGAGGATGAAGCTGGCGGTCGCACCAAGTGGTGATGCTATCCACTGCGCCACCTTAGATTGGGCGAAAAGAAGCTCTCACGGCAAGCAGAAGAGAGGAGAAAACGTCGCAAGGAACACCAGGAAAATAAGCAACTGAGGGCTGTCACCGTAGGGGCGCATTCCTGTAGTCAGTTATGACTGAAGTGGCTATTATTATTATTTTTATGTTCCTTGTCGTTTTTGTTGCCCTCCATGTTTCAGAACCATGCAATAGAACTGTCTTGACATTTGAGCTAAGATTCTTCCTGTGTTTTGCAATTGATTTCGTTTGATTTATACATATTCCCGAATGCAAATAAGGCTCTAATGTCTTTTTAAAAGTATTCTTCTTTTGATAACACTGTCTGTTCCTAAAACTTTAGCTATATTGCAAAGCAGAAATAATGGAACATGTAAGAAATTGATGTTTGCTGAGAATCATTGACCGATAATTTTCAATTGAAGATCATATTAAGAAAAGAGATATTCAGTTACTTTTGAAGATTCTCCGCGAGTTATGAAGCCCACACACTCACACACAATATATGTTTCTCCATATGTGTATTTTCAAACCTCATTGCTATGACTTCTCATCAAGCATTCTTAATTGGTCTTGCATTTGGTTACGGTTACCTGAGGAGGGAAGACAACGGCAGAATCTAGATCATGAAGTTGTTACGCCACATATCGCTGAACGCTCTTAACCTTTCCCATGCGCGAGTTACATTCGCCTGAATTTTAATATGCACGAGTTATCTTTTATACCCGTTATTTGTGTGTGTACAAACTAAATTCAATTATACGCGAGTTGAGTATTGATCAGTCTGATTTTCTGTCCTACGGTCTGGTGATAGTCATAGTGATTTATGTGTTATTTTGCTTTCTCCTGAAGGAAATTAATTCGAGACAAATTAATATGTGAACAAGTCTCTATTTTTGTTCATTGTCACAAGTCCATGTTTTCCCATGTTTTCTTCAGAGATTTTGATATCTGTTTTCATCTGTTGCATTAAGGTCATGCGTCAAGCTTTAAATGAAGGTTCTCATTTTAATCCATAAAATGTTGAAGTCTGACGTAACATATATTCTTTCACTTATATTTTCTTCTTGGCGCGTATCACGGGATTTGCCTCCTTTTGCTCTGCAGTAGTGGTCCAACTGTGCCCAAAACTCAAGAGTATCTAAAATGGGTCTTCAAAGGTGTCTACCTTCGCACAAAATTACTCTTGGCAGAGTTGTAGATAGAAGGATAATGACGCTTCTATCTCATGGCAGTTTTCACACGATAATTCAGAAGTAAAAAACAATGCTGCATAGGGCAAGCACTTAACTTATACCTGATCCGGCACCTTTTGTGAAGTTTTAAGCAATGGTTTGGCTTGTTCCATGCCCCAGCTGAGTTAATTCAGCGAAATTCGTTTTTTAGTTAATTTTGGCTCTATGGCTGTAAATATATATATATATATATATATATATATATATATATATATATATATATATATATATATATATATATATGTGTGTGTGTGTGTGTGTGTGTGTGTGTGTGTGTGTGTGTGTGGCATAGAGATTTATGATCAATAAATTTTCTATATTCTTTTCTTTTCTACCCGTGTCCTCTACTTTCTTTTCGCTCTTTTATCCTTTTCCTGTTTTTTTTGCATTCGTTCGTTTGCGACAAAATATTACTTTCCCATTCAAACTTTCGACTGTTTCTATTCTCATTTAGAAACGCATTTTATTACATAATATGTCAGTCCCTGCACGAGACGAATAACTGTGAATATACGTTCTGGTCAGACATAGGAGCAGACATTTGTCTACATTTTCATCTAACACGAGTTTTCTTCGGCTAAGTTTCTCGGCGTAAGGTGTGGAAACTGTCATGTGCATCGCTCAGAAATAAGACATGTCGGCGTGAGGTGTTAAGTCGCGTATTGACAGGTTATGGGAGGCGTCTGAGTTTATATGAAGTGTTAGACGAGAAGGGGAGGCTATTTCGGATTTTCGAAATAACGTGGGATCCTTTGTCTGTTTCATAAATCTACCCAGTAGCTGAAACTTGACTTCATTCAGTCCTCCTAAATCTGCAGTAGACAGATCACTCGTGCTAGAAAATATCTTGTATATTGCAAAGTTCTGAGTTTCTTAGCAACATTTTGCCGAGTTCTAGACTACCATTATATTGAAAGATTCTAGTTCGTGGTATTAATCTGTAGTTCTGTGTGGAGGTAAATATTATTATATATCTAGTAGTATTGAGTGATGCAGTGATAACCGCCTATTTCATTTTACTAGTTAGATTTCTGTGCAGAAGAAATTAATTTATAAGTCTGTTATATTCGCTAGTCGACATGTTACAGTGGAAAGCAGAATAAATTATAATTTCTAGCTTAAACTCATTCGGCTATTAATAAATTTTATTAAACTGCTAATAATCAGTCGAGAATATTTTAAACTAACGTATAACGGCACTGATTCATCATTGAGTATTGACGAAATACTTATGTATTCCTAATTCATGATGATTGATTTTATGAAAATAACTTATTTCACGGAAATTTTAAACGATAAAACAAGCTCTACGCTTGCAGTTTATAATGTAAGTTATAACCGAAGGAATAGTATGTATAAGTATTTTATATGTTGTTTTCTCTTTATTCAGTGAAACTGGGGTGACCCAACTCTACCAGCGTTTAAGTACTGATGAGAAATATCGGTGAAGAACTAAACATTCTTTTAATTAAAGACGTGTGGGTGTACAAAGTAAAACCTGTCTGGCATTGTGTTTGCATCCAGAACGACAGAGTACCCATTTTCACAAACTTTAAGACAAATTGAATAACTGCACCTACCGAGCCAGATTAAATTCTTCCTGATAAAACATCAAGTACATGCAGCCTCTGGGGCGAAAAATATTACCAGCATTAACTTTCCGACAATTTTTGACAAATGGCGGTGTGAACAATAATAATTTTTTTGAGAGAAATTACCAACCGGTCATTTTCCTAAATTCGAGAAACCTCGTGATTCTGACATTGTGGGCCCGCTAAAACTAATTCTTACCTGAACTGAGTAAAGTGACAATAACTAAATCTGAACAAAATATCGCATGAAGAGCACGCTCCCCGGACTCATTGGATGAAACCAAGATCTGCAGAGCTGGGTATCCGCTTCATCAAACGAAAGGCAGATTTACGTTGGGTGTGTCATAAAGTGCGCCAGACGGCGAACACCATCCAGACATTAGGTAAGAAAGTGGGACAGGGATCCCTGCTGAAAGAACAGAGTGAGAGTAGACTGAGTGATGTTTTTTTGATATATGCACCCACTTTGTAATTTCTTTATGCAAATTTTTGTTGCTAACAATATTGTCCTTAGGATAGATTAGAGTATCAAAGTCTGTCCATACCTTTAAAGGGAAATCTAAGACTCAGTATATGTATCCGTGACTCTTTGGGGCTATCACTTTTCTTCTTACAGGACTGTGGGCTATACATCGAGGGGATAGATCATACCAATGGGTCTATCTTCTTGTAGAAATTCATTGACATTATGACTATCTGTATATGCTTAAATGTAAGTTTTTTATGTGTTGTGATGGAATTTTATTATGATAATTAAAATTCAATTAAACTTAATCAGTGTGGCGGTCAGTTCGTTCCCAAATATCTATATTTTCATGGTCATAGTTTCACGTTTGTGCGTCTATTGTCGTCACTTATGTGTGTGGGTATGTGAGGAACATATATATTAATATATATTATATTAGATTTGTCTGACTAATCTAACTCTGTTGTAGATGATAGGCTGACTGAGAGAAGCTTCTCGAGTGTCAGAGACAGAATCTACCATATTTCCTCCACCTCACTCGTGAAATCTATTTCTATTTTATCACCTCCCACTGAGATATCATTTATTTCTATGTCTATTCAGAAGGGACCAAACTAAGTCTTAATCACCTATCGCAAATCTACGACAATATATATATATATATATATATATATATATATATATATATATATATATATATATATATATATATATATATATATATATATATATATATATATATATATATATATATATATATATATATATATATATATATATAAATATATATATAAAGAGTCTAGATCATACATGCGCTCTCTTATCTGTAAGAACTGAATCAACTATGAATTTGTAAAATAACATATAACAAATTTAATAATCAATTAGTCTTTAACGAACTTAAATAAATATGGATGAAGATGATTTTAGGAGGTTTTAAAATTTTTATTCACTGAGATTTAATTGGGGAATGATGGTTATTACTATCCGTTGCGTGCCTGTTACAAAAGACTTAGCTTGCTGAGTACTGTACTGGGTCGTTGTCAGGTTGTTTGTGATGAAGACTCTTCTCTAGAGGCGTCTAGATGAACTTCACTCCTAATGTCAAGGTGGGTGTCTTCACAACGTGTCCACTGTAGGTAGTTGGTGTCGAACACAGCTCTTGAATCACAAAGATAGTGGCGAAGATTCTTACTTCAGACTGGTCTGGTACGAAGAACCGTCTTGTAGCTTCGAACCACGAACTTTAGGAAAAATAAAAGAGCAAATGTCTCTGCTAAGTACATTTGTGGGCTGCAAATTAACAGGAGTATTGTCTCACTGCCCACCCACCAATGTTAGCCTCTCTGAATAATTATTCTCCCTGAGTATACACAGTATAACACAGGGAATATGATTAGAAATCACCGTTAATCTTCTGGTTACTTTAATGGGGAAAATGTGTCTGGACAGACAATGGCTTGCCTGAATTACAATTAACGAGGTACATATATCTCACAAAATGATACTATACACTTTAGGCACATGTGATGTAATCATCACTTCTCACTGCTTCGTTCGGAGTCTGCGGGTCACCTATGCTGTCGGTTTTATGTGCGACTAGCAAGAAGCAATCACCAGCGCTTGATGTAGTGGTTTATGAATACACTATTTTCATATGTTGAGGTTGGCAGCCTCATATGACTGGTATAACCACTTAGTACAGACATGTCACAATTCACATTTTAAACTATATGTTCACAACTTACCCCAAAGGGATATACAATCTCCTGGCACAGTAGAATGGACACATCAACTTTGATTAGATGCGTCGAACACTTGGTAGGGAAATTTTAGTATTCCTCTTATGACGGGTGCTCTGATTCCTTAAGTTTCCAGTCTTTGTACTAAAAATTGCAGGTTCTCTTGCAAGTTATAAAGACTCCCAAATACTTTGATCTGTCACTTTCAATTCTGGAATACTTTGTCCGATCATTCTCTCTGGCTACTGGGAATAGCTAACTTGACGTTGCGATGCAGTCCGATTTGTGTCTCCGATTTCGCTAGATTATATTTCCATTTCTCAGTTCAAGTCCCAGATTGTATTTGTAGACCAACTTGCCAATGAAAGTCAAAGTCTTTTCCGACTTTCAAATTAAACTAATCGTAAGCTCTTTAGAACTATGTGGGTCGGGGTGTTAAATCCTTACTCTCCCCCGCGTGTTTTAAAATATCAAATTTTAAAATTTAAACTCGTAACCTCTTTCAAATATGGCAGTAATACTTCCGATTGTATTTGTACAAACTCACAAATACATCGGTGAACTTTCTTCCTGACTGATACCTTCCGCCCATATTGTCTCCTCTGACAGGTTATCTGTAATATTGATACAAAGATGGCCCAGCGGAAGCGATTACATATATCACCTGTGTTTACGCGTGAATCTCCCAGACGGATTTTGTTCCGTCGATCGGGCGAGATCACCTGTGTGTCAACAATGGCCGTATCTGTCAAAGGTGGCTAGACAACTTAAGTGACAAAAGCAGTATCCGCTGACTTGTCTAATTAGCCTTGAATTACTACGATTCATCTGGCAAAACGTAAATACGTCTAGGGAGTGGTCAGAGCAAAAATTGTAAGTGCATACAATATGCCAAATAATAGGGCGATCAGTGAGGACAATGAAGAAATGAAGTGATACTGCCGGAGAGAACGACAGTAATGAAAAGTGCACAACTGATTTTGTCATAGCGCGCTTTAAATGTTGTTGATATTAACCTGGGTTTTATTGTTTTAACATTCTATGAGCACCTTCTGCGCTACGTTTGACAACATCAAAGCCACTCCATCAATTTACTGTGCGATTGTTTCCCCTCATTTCCTGAGGGCAAAACCATTTCTCTTTCGTTCATTTTGTTCTCTCCTTGTTTTCGTACCACCTTGTTTATACAGTACCAGGACGCCAATTCTGTAGTTTCTCATATCCGATGCAACCTGTTCAGTTTTCTCTTTGTTTATTTAGTGTTCGAACACTTGGGGTTCCAGATCTGGAGATATTTCACAGAAGACGGAAAACAATTCAGCAGTCCAAGTCCAGATTCATTTCACGTTTATCTTAACCGCTTTATAATCCTTCTTGACTTATGGCCAGCTTGCGCTTTCTTGAGGTAATTATTTGCTTTTGATAACATGGTAATGTTGTTTAAGTTTTCTCATTTTCATTTTTCTTTTTAATGCTTTAAGTGACTATGGATGGGGTATCCGGCTCTATGTCCAACGCTCCTTAGAGGCCTTATACAACATTCTTCGTAGGGTACAGCATTACTAATCTTTATTCTTTCTAGCTCCGATAACTCATGGGTACGCAGGAATATCAGGAGAGTAGAAATACTGGAACACGTAAAAATTGACGTGTACTGAGAAGAGTTGATCGATAATTGTCTTAAATTCAAAGTCATGTGAAGAATACGTATATAGTATTCAGTTACAGATAAGATATTATTCGCAAGTTATGAAGTTACTTGCCCAGCGCAAGAACAATTCATTGTAAACATAACGCATACGCTAGGCCGGTGTAACGGGGAATTTTCCTGCTACCAAACAACGACATTAGAGGAAAAAAAACGCGAGCATGTGGTGTGATATTTTCTGTGCAAACAAGACACCAAATCAAATAACAGTTCTTTTCTTTATCTGTACTGACTGCAGCAATATCTGCACGGCACGACCTTTTAGAGCAAGGTAAATTTGCCTAAAACCTGATCGGTTAGTTCACAGATTAACTTACTATTTAAAAAATCAATTACTTAAGTTATCTGGGTTTCGTTGCCACAGGCGAGGATACAAAGTCTATGCGCATGTACTTTGAAAAAAAAATTGCCTCCTTTTGGCGAGGTGCGCACTGTTCAACATAGACACGAAATCTGTTGGTTATATCAAGTCGCTTGTCAAATTATAAAAGACCTTGTTGTGTAGATTGTGTGGATGCACTAACGCCATGCTTACTTGCTTGATAAATTACATCTCTCCACTGTACCTTTCACAGTACATACTGCAGTATTTAGAAATATTTCTCAAATGTAACTTTGTTTGGAAAAGGGACAGAGAAAACAAGCAGCAAACGTGATTTATGGTGCGACTGCTGTTGCAGGGAAAAATAATAAAATGTGGATTCGTTAGATCACCAGATCGGTTGATACAAATTGTTCATCAATTATCAACGAAACGATTATCACACCTTTAACTAATAGTTGTCGTTTGGACAGGCTCATAAAACAAACCACACAAGGAAGGTGAAAATGGCACATTAGGGGTTCTTAGCAACGACATTTGACATTAGTTTCTCAGCTTTAAAGATATTAACTGGGTGCTTGAAAAGTCACTCCGTATTTTTAATGTTTTTATCGTTACCTGCATCTGTTGGATGCTCATAAAAGAAATGTCTAAATTATGGGCAATAACTGCCGTTTGACAAATACGTTTAATTTTTTATTTTTTTGTTTGTTTGTTCTTGTTTCCACAGAAACGAAATAAATTATAAAGTGGCCAATACACCGACGGTATAAGAGACAGTAAAAAATGGCTGGCCGCCATGAAATATAGGTACTGAACTGATCAAATCTCATCTGAGTTGTAACGTTATTACAACATACAAAATCTCATCTGAGTTGTAACGTTATTACAACATACAATATCTCATCTGAGTTGTAACGTTAATACAACATACAATATCTCATCTGAGTTGTAACGTTATTACAACATACAATATCTCATCTGAGTTGTAACGTTATTACAACATACAATATCTCATCTGAGTTGTAACGTTATTACAACATACACTATCTCATCTGAGTTGTAACGTTATTACAACATACAATATCTCATCTGAGTTGTAACGTTATTGCAACGTAAACTTTAATGACATAAAATAGCAGTTGGCTGTTTTTATTTTGATGCTTGTTTCATATTTGAAATGATTGATGCTTGTTTCATATTTGAAATGATTGATGCTTGTTTCATATTTGAAATGATTGATGCTTGTTTCATATTTGAAATGATTGATGCTTGTTTCATATTTGAAATGATTGATGCTTGTTTCATATTTGAAATGATTGATGCTTGTTTCATATTTGAAATGATTGATGCTTGTTGGACACGAGTACGAAATAACAATTTTGTTAGGTGTGGTTTTAAGTACCATATTCATTGCACCGGACAACTCCATCAGTGCTCCGATCTCCTCCCTTAATTCACAAAAAGAGGATCAAAGCACAGTGCATGAACGCAGTAGCACCGACGAGGATCCCAATGTGTGTATACAGTAATCACACACTCCATAAATATTTTTGTGGTGGGTAGGTTTCCTAATTTTAAAATGTTGCCAGCGGCCGTGGGTTACTTTTTACGATTTCCAACTGCCGAAGGATTGTTAAACGTGCAGGACTTGCACACGGGACCTCCTATTTTTTCGCCCTTATCCAAGAAGGCTAGTCGTCAGACCTCACTACACATGAGATCAGGGATGGGGAAGAGCATGACACTAATCACTGGATCTGAAAAAATATCCATTAATTACTTGTATATTCCCTGTACTGGGATTGAAGGCAGTGCCTTTAGGATTAGAGGCGGACTTCTTAGCCACTCCGACCCACAATAATAATTTGAAATCGTAAGTGGTTTTTCAATCACCCTGTAAAACGAACGTGTTCTGTTATTTATGTGTAAATGTATGCCACAATAATAAAGAACACACGAATAATAAAGGACATGTATTGGCAACAAACAGCGGCTATAAGGACTAGCAGCCAAATATCAGCGTGTCAGCAGGTAAAAAAAAGTGTTAGACAG
Organism: Oreohelix idahoensis; assembly: GCA_024509875.1. Classification (NCBI taxonomy): domain Eukaryota; kingdom Metazoa; phylum Mollusca; class Gastropoda; order Stylommatophora; family Oreohelicidae; genus Oreohelix; species Oreohelix idahoensis. Next base: position 586,366 of record JAMPIV010006286.1, on the reverse strand, counting down.
TGTAATAGTGCCGCCTCTGTTTGTATGTATGAAACTTGTTGAAATATTAAGTGTTCAAACTTCGTTACTATTCAACAATGTTTAGATCAGCTACACAAAATGTTCACCTCAGGTTACACAAGATAGTCATTAAGTGACGTGGCACTCAGTCTGGTTGTAGACTCTGTATTTTAGGATCAATAATAGTTCTTCAGTTACTGAATTACAGTCAATTACTGAATCTGAATGTGCCTATCTAGATGCACTGAATTGTCATCATTATCTACTGTCTTAGATGACTTAGTTATTGTGGTCTATCTGGTTCTACACTGGACAGTAGCCTTGTATGGCCACTTATCTTTTCTGCTGGTATTTGTAGCCTGTCACACTTCTGTTCTGGAAAGAAAGGTCAACTGAGTTTCCTCCAGGCAGTGGATACTCGGTGGCTGTCCCTCTAGATTTAAAAGGACGCTCGCACCACTAGCTCATATAGTTGTGGCTGGCTCCTTTCAGGTATACTTTTATTACAGGATGTAACCTGAAACACAATTTGTTAACCACTGTATTGTCTATATCTATCTCTCTATCCCAGATGTAGGTGAGAAGAGACAGTTTCCGACAGGGTGCATGAAGACGCATAGGACATAATAATAATAATAATAATAAATTCTTTAAGCGCCAAACACGGCGCATAAGGCAGAAACCAGTGCTCTCCAGGTTGTTCGTTGTGACGCCACTCCTCTTAGCTCTTGCACATTATTTAGGCCCAACGTTCTTCCTTCTCTTATTATTGTTCTTCTGAGTGTTTCTTTTGGTCTCCTTTTTTCCGCTTACCCTCAGGAACCCAAGTGAGCGCCTGTAGTGGTATTCTGTTGTTTTGCATTCGTAGGACATGACCGATATATGACCATCGTCTTTTCCTTATATAGTCGGAGACATATTTCTGCCCAGAGTCTTCTCTTATTTGTCGATTAGTCTTGAATTCTTTCCAACTGATGTTCATGAGTTTTCTAAGACATTTGTTCTCGAATGTATTCAGCTTGTTCTCCAATGATTTTGTTATTTTCCAACTCTCACAGCCGTATGTTAACACTGAGATGACATTTGAATTAAACAGACGAAGCTTGGTATGTATATTCAATGATCGTAATTTCCAAATGTTAGATAATCTATTGAAGGCGCTAGCTGCCAAAGCAATTCTAGTATGGATTTCTCTTGTTGTGTCACCATCCTGAGTCATTTTACTGCCTAAATAATTGAAACTTTCAACTTTCTGTAGTTTTTCCCCGTTCAAGATGATATCAAAGGTCTCGTTAGAAAAGTTCATAGCTTTAGTTTTAGAGGCATTTATTTGGAGACCAATTTTAACCGAGAGATGACACAAATTATTTATTGCTTCTTGGGATTGTCTTGGTGTTGAACTTAAGAATGCTACATCATCTGCGAAATCCAGGTCCCCCAGGAATTTTCCATTTGTCCATTTTATACCCAATTGTTCATTGTGGGTATAGTTTCTCATAACCCAATCAATAGCTATTCCAAAAAGTAGTGGTGACATAATACAGCCTTGTTTCACCCCTGTGTCATTAACTGCTTTAATCATTTCCCCTGAAATTTCGTCAACTCCAGCAGCTTTAAAATTTTTTAATCTTTTAATGGCTTGTTTGATCTCGTCCAGCGTGAATTCATCGCAAGTTATTGGCAAGGTGGTTGTGGATGTTTCATTATTAAAATCAGGTGTTACTGTTGGTGGTGGACATAATAGACCAGTAATAACACCATTTATTTCATCGTGAATACCATCCTTCTCCATTTCCTTGGTTACAGCTATCTGTCTATGATTCGCCTCCATACAGTTATTAGGTCTTGTGGAAAATACTATGGGATATCTTAAACATTACAGTAATGCAATTTCTTCCATCCTTTCCTTCGTTCCTGGTGAATGTTCCATTCCTTCAAGAAATAATTCTTTAAATGCTTTTTTAATATGAACACACTTTCCGCTGCAATTCCCAATTTATTTGAATATACACAGGCTTGGTTTTGCCTCCAGAAATTACACAGTGGTTTAAAACACATTTACACACTGCCTATCGCACAATTTGATTAATTAATTAGAAATATATATATATTTTTATACATTCTTTCTTACCCTCAAGTACATACAGTCAAGCTTTTAATGGTCATAAAGTCTGCTCTCAGATGCAGAAGGCAAAGGAAGTCTCACTGACAGACTGACGCTCTTACAGTTGTTTTTGAAAATTTATGGCCTGCTTCCGAACGAGGGCAATTCTTTATATAGGTCATCGCCGCACGACACGGAAAGCAATAAAGCTGAAGTGTGTTGCATACTGAAACACTTGCATACTTTTTGTCTAGATGGGCGTGTATGGAAAACTAGGAATTTAAATATCTTCCTTAGTCCTGGACCGATTTCCTTCATCTTAGGCTTAAAATACGCCCTGGATTAATCTTCATCTTTCTAGACAATTGTCTTTTCTTTACATAAATTCATCTTTTCATAGGCGTAGCCTAAACAGCAAAATTTTCGACTTGCCTAAAGTCTCCATGCATTCAACTCGAGATTTCTCCATTCGTATAATGCTATTCGTGGAAGTCTTTACACCTACTTATCATGGACCATTCCTTTTATTAAATTACTGACCTCTTCCATGCGGTACTTCTCTCATAGTCATTTGATTTAATTCCATCCCCAACTGGTTTACACAGATTTGAGACTGGCCATGTTGAATGCCGAATACTATTGTAAACAAACGAATAAAGTCACCGTTTCATTGGTCCGTCAAGGATACACTGTTATAAAGTATGGCGTACCGTTGTGGTATGAATGACTTGTTGTGAATCAGAATTCAGGACATAAGTTCACGATTACAGTTATATTCCTTACCAAATATGACAATCATTCATCACGATTGTCATTTTATCTTCATCTTTGTTTTATTTCTATGCCCCCCGCCACCCCCCCCCCGTCACCCAACAGCGTGGGAACCACTGTATGTATTTCGAACTGTCACCCAACAGATGTGACACAAAATACGTCCCTAGCAAATTTCAGACAAACAAAAAGACACGGCGTTTGTTTTAACTGCTCGCAGTGAGGTGACCCCTGTTAACATCAGCTGCCAAATAAACTGAACGAAGATGGCTATGTTTAATTTTAATGTGACAAAGCGTTCTCGTTTCCTATTATATGTTAGTTTAAAAATTGTAACGTATATTTTAAACCATTTATCATACGGGAGTAATGCTCCAGGTGGAGTATTGGTAACGTTTACAAATTAAGAAAGTGGTAGGAGCATGGTGTACACGGCTACAACAGGGATTGGAAACATAATGAGATCCCAAGAGGACATGTCAGGAATATCAGTTGGTATACATAATATAAACAACGCTCATGGGATTGCTAATATTAGTTGGCAATGAAAAAGCACTTCTCTATTTTTTATTAAAAATATTGTTTTAACTAATTATTTTTAATACAGTGAAAAACATCATGAATGATGATTCTGCATTAAAATGTGTCAAGTACAAATACTAGTAAAAGACAGGCAGTTTAAGGAATAAGCTGGCACGAATTAGATTTATCTTACTATGTTTGCCTCTACATGTCTTGATAGAGTTACGGACCGAAACTCGTCGTCTGCGCCCTTGCCACGACTAGACAAAGCTGCCGTCATTTTGTAATGAGTTCCTGTCTCTGGAAATGCACTTCGCACTTTGCATCTTCTTGAATATTTATTGGCTTTATTTTTTTTCTTTGTCAAATGTGATGAAGAGAAACGGATAGGAATGGACGAAGGCTTTGTTGAGCTCAGACAAAATAACGGAGATGAGCGAGCAGCTTACTACGCACGAAAAGAGACGAATAATGAAGACAAGGCATGATATGGGCTCCACAACGGCATCAAGGGAAGAGTACAGGTGATGACACTTGGAGATTCACCGTGAGAAAGAAAGACGTAACGGTAAAGGTAGTCATATATATATCTCCTGCCGCACGGGGAGTGAAATGTTAGAGATTTCACTTTACTAGGTTGGGATATTTGAGGTTCGGTGACCGGTTTCCTTCCTCGCTGCCATTGCCTTCCCTAACTCAGGAGCAAAGTGAGGTATGCACTTACAACTGGGTAGACTAAGCATGAAGCTAACTGGTACCGAACCTCGATAATGTCGCCTCGAGACGCAAGCGCTCAAACCACTGTGTCACTCGACACTCATGGATCAGGAATCCCCGTCATTAAAACAATAAAACAAACAGAATACAAACACACACACAGTTAACCAAAGGTACAGAATACTTGAACACCTCCAACTTGGCGTTTGGAGTTTTCATTCCCAAAAGGGGTTTTCGTTTTGTTTTGTTTCGCGAAGCATTAAGCTGGCGATTTGCTGGGTTTTCCACATATATAATCCTTACAAATGGCAACAGACTACTCAGCAGATCTTATTTTCGTTTTGGCCATGCAGCGACAAAAAATCTGAAGAATACGAGATAATTGGGTAACTTAAGTGCCCACAGAATCTACATTGACAGCGAAGACAGGCTTTGAAATTTTCAACGAATTCTCACGGTAACAGTGGGAGAAGGAGAAGACAAAACAAAAAGGTGGCAATGATTATTGTTATTATTGTTATTATTATTATGAAATCATGATACATGTGTTCAACATTTTTAGATATCTATAATTTTGCTATCGTGATCAAAATAAAATAAGAATGTAATCTGTTTATTGCATTTCATTTTCCCCTCCTCTCATACGGTCAAACATTATTGATAAAATGCAAAGTGTAAGTTCCTGTTTACGCCAGTCCATGATTCTGCAAGAATTCACGAACACGCTAACCTTTTTACTCTCGGCAAGATAGGGCACCATCACAAGAACAGCTATGCTATGGACCCCCGAAGGAAAGCGAAAGAGAGGCCGACCAAAAACAACTTGGCGGAGAACTGTGGAGACCGAGATGCAAAGAATGAACCAGAGATGGGGCACTGTACGAAGAATGGCCGCCGACTGAACAACGTGGAAGCAGTATGTTGCTGTCTTACAAGACGCCACCAGACGCGATGGTCACTGACTGCTTTGACAGTCGGCATCTAAAAGGATCAAAGAAGAAGAAGAAGATAGGACAATTGCACACTCACTCTCGGAGACTATGTTGAAAAGTAGTTATAATAATATATTTCAACACTGTGATTTCATTTAGTTTTAAATCTTTGTAAATAAAAATAAGTATAAAATGGGGAAATTTACTTTCTGAACAACCCTCGTATCTGCCCTAAATCTAAATCTCAAAGAATCATATCTAACAGAAGAGCTTATCTGAGCTAGTCATAGTAATTGAATGATCTGTATACTAAAAATAGAAATGATGAAGGTCTTAAATATAGCACATTGTACTGTGCACACGGCGTCAGCTTATCAGTGTTTAGTTTGTGAGGTTAAAGTGCGTTCTATGATAAGGCGAGAATGACTGACACAATTGGTTAAAAAGATCACAGGCCCCAGGTACAGAGGAAATCGGAGAAATGTGTTCGATAGTCGAAGATAAAGGGTGGCGATAAATTGCGTTGAGAAGAAACAAGAGAGATGAAAAGAGAAACAGAGATTGCGGAAGAAGGAAAATAAGAGAGATGGAGACACGCGAAGAAAAGACAAAGGATAGTTATTTACCTAGTTCTGGTGCTCGGGTACATATAGTTAGTTATTTTTCGTCTGTACTCGAAGCTCAAAAGGAATCGAACTTGAACCCATAGGGTAAGCGTCCAAGAGGAAAACCACTCACAATATACTATTGACGACAAAATACACTATACCGCCTCAGCGGAAACTGGAAGAGACTTCCCTGTCCTCTAATGGGAGATAGACTGCTAAGTTAGATTGGCAGCTCTATAAGGAGATAGACTGCTAAGTTAGATTGGCAGCTCTATAAGGAGATAGACTGCTAAGTTAGATTGGCAGCTCTATAAGGAGATAGACTGCTAAGTTAGATTGGCAGCTCTATAAGGAGATAGACTGCTAAGTTAGATTGGCAGCTCTATAAGGAGATAGACTGCTAAGTTAGATTGGCAGCTCTATAAAGGAGACAAAGTTTTGTAAGTCTCGCTGTTTGCCCTATTCTCCATAGGGAGTCAAAAGAAGTTATTCTCGTTGATTGTGAGCAAAGAAGGCTAAAGTCTGGAAGATACTGAGCTTAAGTTGGTAAAAGATTACAATTTTATTGTTAAAAAAAATAAACACAACAGGCGGATTGCTCTCGCGTGCCAATCTGATGTCCATACTGCTTGCATTGACAATCGGAAAAACTGACGCTGTATGCACAATACAAATTTACAAAGTGCTATATTTAAGACCTTCACCATAACGTAATTTAGAAACTAAAAACGTAGCTTTGGCTTACATGTACGCATGTATGAGTTTCCTGTATATGAGTTACATTTTTGTGCCCGCAGTCTGGCTTATTAAAATCGCACAAAAGACTGACAATGGACATTATGGAGCACAAATGCAAGAAGGGTGGTCTAAAGCACCGTCTTTTGACATTTATTCAGCATGTACCACTAAATATACACATGATATCTTCGTGTACTAATAAAGCAAAAATACGAAATACGACATCTACGTGTACCAATAAATTCAAACAAGACATCTACGTGTACGTCTAAATAAAGACAAGATATCTAAGTGTACCACTAAATACATACAACACATCTACGTGTATCACTAAATACAGACAAGACATCTACGTGTATCACTAAATACAGACAAGACATCTACGTGTACCAATAAATACAGACAAGACATCTACGTGTACCACTAAATACAGACATCTACATGTACCACTATATGCAGACAAGATATCTATGTGTACCAATAAATACAAACAAGAAATCTACGTGTACTACTAATACATACTGTTAAGGATAGATTTGGGGTAATATATTGTAGCATGTTACTACACGCTAGCCCATGTCCATTTTATTTGAGGAATTGTGTTCGCCTGTAGACAAACTAATTTTTGCACGAAACGTTCACCCGTAGTGAGCGACAGTCACTAGTGACGTAGTTCGTCACATGCCGTGGGTTCGAAGTGTTAATTATTTGTGCCTTTCGTATTCGTTCACTGGTTTGAGGTGGACGTGATTTTTCTAAGCTCCATGATTTTTTTGAAGAGTGTGTTTTTTCTAACTGGGGCATTAAATGGATTTTTCGAATGCCGCTACCTTATTAAGAACGTCCCAGATGGGATAGGAAACTTATTGAGAAGTCTGCACAACCCACTCTTTATATTTTTGTAAGGAATATCTCAAAGATATTGAGGCAACCGAGTTTAGGTCGCCATCATCAGTTTTTCCACCACATTACTTGGGTACCGGGAATATTGCCCTACCTACTAGTACACGGTCAGGATTGATTATATATATATATATATATATATATATATATATATATATATATATATATATATATATACATGACAGGGGCGCTAGGGGTACCTCACACCCCAGACCCGTGCACTAAGAAAATTTATAAAGGATCGTTTGACAGGGTTGCAATTATTGGTTGCTTGCAACCCTCTCAGCAGCAGACTTAACAATTCAAGCAACCCAAAGCCTTAAGCAGATCAACATTTAATTCTACCGAACACCAAACAAACAATCCAACAAACACCCAGTCAGTGTTCATAGACTGTCTGAAAAATAATAAATAAAACAACGTCTAAGTGAACATCAATAGCATGGATAATAACACTTACCATACAGAAAACATGCGCCCACCTGACATCATCAACTATCTCACACACTCATGCGTGTCGCCCAATGCGACTAGTATGGTGTTGTGCATGAGGCTGGCAATCGCACCGGGTAACATAGGTTGCTACCGAAACCACTACTGCAAAAGCATCTGAATGCTCCATGCTGAGGTAAACCACACCGGTGGCCCCATGCTCCCTCAGGAGCGGAGAAGAGAAATATACATCTGGTACGCCCACGTGCTCTCACAAACCATTGTTCACACAACAATAATAATCAACTGGACATAAAATAATATTCTTCAATACATGTACAACAAATAATCTCAATATTCGTTACTGCATTCTGAAGCATGTCGTATGTGACGACTCGTGCGGCTGGGAATCTCATCGCATGAAACACATTATTACAGGAACAACCACTGTAATAGCATAAAAATGCTTCTGTTGGCTTGTGGTGGACACCAGCCGCATTGGTGTTTCCATGCTCCACCAGGAGCAAACAGAGAAACACCTGTCTCAACAAAGGAGTGGCCTCGCGCTCTCCAGAAATCTAAATACATATTCTCACCTCACAGTAACCCATTAAATATACAGTAGAATTATCAATAAACGTGAAATACACTAAATTACTCTTACATAAAGAATACAATATAATTATTCTCGACTTAAGCCAAACTGGGACTAAATACACAACGTGTCGCTCGGCATAACATATTATAGGTTTACCACGCGGAGCGTGTTTAATCAGACTCGCTATCGCCGCCTTTTATCACCACGAGGCTACTATCTTGCGATCGTTAATCTAAATTTCCAGTGGAATAGCCTTTCTGAAGAATGAAATAATCGCTCTTAAACTCTCACATCTATCTACCTATCTGTCCCATTAAACATTAAAATAGCCACATCGATATAATTTCAGAATCCTAGAAAACTAATGCTAATTTAAATTAACTCACGTGCTCAAGGCATTTACAGCTTGGCTCTTGTGTGTCTTCTTAGTCTGTTCTCACTGGGCGGCTCTCTCAAACATAGACCGGTTTCGCCGCTTGCTACCCCTTTTTATAAGCCCTGGCCTAACCACTCAATTTACTGCGCGCTACGCGGATTAATCTGCGCCACACAGATAACACACGCGATTATTGCTCCAGAATGCATGAAAACACAGATTTACACAACTAGAGCAAAAACACAACTAATATGTAGGCATATATTATGGCCTTGTAATAAATCTGCTCGAAGATAACGTGATCAAAAGGCACTAAACCACAGAGACAATATGACTGCCCAGATGGGGCCAGCGCCTAGAACGACAGACCTCAAGATGGCGCTGTCACATATTCCCCGCCTGATTTTGTTGTCGTCCCGACAACTACACTAAATCAGGCTCCCCAGTCGTATTCTCCAAATCTGGAGGATCACCTTTTCCTTCACTTCGTCTCAGGTCATTGCCGGTGACTCTAATGCTCGGACTCGCTCTGTCCGTTCGTTGGATGATATATGGACCCCCTGTCATTGTGGGAGCACGAACTACAACGTACTCGTCTTCTGACCACATATCACGAATCTCGGATCTCTCAGCGTCGTGCATTCTCTTCTTCACCAATTCTCCGACCTGTAGTGGAGTAGAACACGACAGCTTGTCACATCTCTCTTTCCGGACTGCTGCAAAACTCTGCAACGGTGGCTCTGCTCTTACGTGCGCCCCTCGTAGCCTGGAAACGTGTCCTTCAACGAGTTTTAGATGAGTCTCCTCCTCTAAATGTCGACCACTTTTCCTGGCGCCCTTATGGTGACAGTTGCCACGGCCATCTCTTGGCTTGCACTGTGACGGCAATGTAGATGTGTTGGTACGCTTAGAGAGGGCGCTCTTTGATGGGCAAACCGATATCAAATGGTCCGGGGACCTACAATGGAAACATCGCTTAGGAAGCGGGCCCTGGGGACACTTGGCTGCCATGTGGTTCGAAAGGTCTCCACAGTTGAAGCATCTTATTTTCCTAGGCTTCCTTGGTGCCCTGGGTCGCCTCCTGCTACCCTTACATCCCTGGCCGCCTTTGACTTTCTTCCCTGCAATAAGCACCTCACACTCCGGTCGACCACCAACCCTCTTTATCTTTGAGCCATTCTGCTCCCCTTCTGTAACCTGACTCCCAGCCGCAGAGGGGTCTAGTTTAACGCCTGTGGACATCGATTCTGTACGTGGCCTAGTTCTCTGCATCTAAAACAACGAACTGTCCTGGTACGTCTCCCCTGCTCCTGAGACATCGCATCAATTTTAACCTCTAATTGAGCCACCTGTGCTCTCAGCCGCTCTACTTCTGCGTTTAATGCATGCGTATCTGACACAGTCTCTGTTCTTGCCACTTCAACACTGGCAACACAAGCCCCCAAAGCTGCTTCGACACTGGCAACACCAGCCCCAGAAGTGGGCTCAGTCTCCAAAAACCGTAGGGCATAGTCCCTCACCGACGTGAACGATGCTGTTGGCTCCTTGATGATCATTTCCTTTGCAAGCTTTCTTAGTAGGTCATCTCTCAGACAAGCAGCAAACTGGTCACGAAGAAAGGATGGCGCCAAAGGAGTGACGTTGTTCTGCTTTTGTGCCCTTACAGCACTTTCAAACACCTCGTGAATGCGATGGGAGAATTCCCAAAGAGACTCCCTTGCACCTTGCCGGGTAGAGTAGAACGCGGCCATTACTTCTGGGATGCTCCGACGCTCCCCATGCACCCTAAGAATGGAATGTAGCATCGATTCTGGGTCATCATCATCAGCCTGAATCCTCAGCTCCCTTCGGACACTTGGGGTCACACTGTCAAGAATAACATCCGCCTGGTCCTCTTTACTCATCATCCCTACTCTCCAGGCAGCTCTCACCTCTCTGACATATTCCTCGGCCGTAGGACCCGTGCGCTCCCCAAAGCATCGCACCCTCCTGTGAGTAGGTACAACGATGTACTGCACTCGTTCTGGTTGACGATTTAGCCCTACTACAGGGTCATCCACCTCAGCCACATCTTCGTTATCAGTTCTACTAGCAGCGCGTGTGTTGCGTGCCGCCATCTTGTTGCTAGTAGAGTTGACTAGAAATCTTGACAAACTGGATGATCCCGTCCCTCGCCTTGCACTGAACTGGGTGTTCTACTGTTTCGGCTGTTGCTGCTCTGATTGCTGAAGAGTTGCTTCACTGCGTGCTGTCTGTCAATCCTGCCGACGACGCCACTTGTGACAGGGGCGCTAGGGGTACCTCACACCCAAGACCCGTGCACTAAGAAAATTTATAAAGGATCGTTTGACAGGGGTTGCAATTATTGGTTGCTTGCAACCCTCTCAGCAGCAGACTTAACAATTCAAGCAACCCAAAGCCTTAAGCAGATCAACATTTAATTCTACCGAACACCAAACAAACAATCCAACAAACACCCAGTCAGTGTTCATAGACTGTCTGAAAAATAATAAATAAAACAACGTCTAAGTGAACATCAATAGCATGGATAATAACACTTACCATACAGAAAACATGCGCCCACCTGACATCATCAACTATCTCACACACTCATGCGTGTCGCCCAATGCGACTAGTATGGTGTTGTGCATGAGGCTGGCAATCGCACCGGGAAACATAGGTTGCTACCGAAACCGCTACTGCAAAAGCATCTGAATGCTCCATGCTGAGGTAAACCACACCGGTGGCCCCATGCTCCCTCAGGAGCGGAGAAGAGAAATATACATCTGGTACGCCCACGTGCTCTCACAAACCATTGTTCACACAACAATAATAATCAACTGGACATAAAATAATATTCTTCAATACATGTACAACAAATAATCTCAATATTCGTTACTGCATTCTGAAGCATGTCGTATATGACGACTCGTGCGGCTGGGAATCTCATCGCATGAAACACATTATTACAGGAACAACCACTGTAATAGCATAAAAATGCTTCTGTTGGCTTGTGGTGGACACCAGCCGCATTGGTGTTTCCATGCTCCACCAGGAGCAAACAGAGAAACACCTGTCTCAACAAAGGAGTGGCCTCGCGCTCTCCAGAAATCTAAATACATATTCTCACCTCACAGTAACCCATTAAATATACAGTAGAATTATCAATAAACGTGAAATACACTAAATTACTCTTACATAAAGAATACAATATAATTATTCTCGACTTAAGCCAAACTGGGACTAAATACACAACGTGTCGCTCGGCATAACATATTATAGGTTTACCACGCGGAGCGTGTTTAATCAGACTCGCTATCGCAGCCTTTTATCACCACGAGGCTACTATCTTGCGATCGTTAATCTTATCTAAATTTCCAGTGGAATAGCCTTTCTGAAGAATGAAATAATCGCTCTTAAACTCTCACATCTATCTACCTATCTGTCCCATTAAACATTAAAATAGCCACATCGATATAATTTCAGAATCCTAGAAAACTAATGCTAATTTAAATTAACTCACGTGCTCAAGGCATTTACAGCTTGGCTCTTGTGTGTCTTCTTAGTCTGTTCTCACTGGGCGGCTCTCTCAAACATAGACCGGTTTCGCCGCTTGCTACCCCTTTTTATAAGCCCTGGCCTAACCACTCAATTTACTGCGCGCTACGCGGATTAATCTGCGCCACACAGATAACACACGCGATTATTGCTCCAGAATGCATGAAAACACAGATTTACACAACTAGAGCAAAAACACAACTAATATGTAGGCATATATTATGGCCTTGTAATAAATCTGCTCAAAGATAACGTGATCAAAAGGCACTAAACCACAGAGACAATATGACTGCCCAGATGGGGCCAGCGCCTAGAACGACAGACCTCAAGATGGCGCTGTCACACACACACACACATATATATATATATATATATATATATATATATATATATATATATATATTTATCTATATATATATATATATATATATATATATATATATATATATACTATTAACTGTGGAGATGAAGAAGGTTTAATGATTGAGGCTCGTTATTGATTGACGTAATTGGTTATCACAATCACGTGTTTTCCTGCCATATACTATGCTATGTATATATCTTGATTGGATGTCGTCCCGTGATGAACGTACAATAAATGTCAACCATGTCTTCCCGTGGAACTGTTCACCTGCCAGCTTTTGTTGTATATGCTGACCATAATGTCCTGCATGAAAGCCTGCAATCATTCGCGTATCCTGCATGATCCTCTATAATTTTTCCCAGACGTAACACCCTTATAATGGTGGCCAGTATAACGTAACACATACATCTACGTTTACTGATAAATACAAATAAGATATCTTTGTGTACTACTAAATACATACAAGACATCTACGTGTACTACTAAATACATACAAGACATCTACGTGTACCAATAAATACACACAAGACACCTACGTTTACCACTAAATACAAATATGATATCTATTGGTACCATTTAATACAGACAAGACATCTACGCGTACCACAAAATACAAACAGGACATCTATTGGTACCATTTAATACAAACAAGACATCTACTGGCACCATTTAATACAGACAAGACATTTACGCGTACCACTAAATACAAACAAGACATCTACGTGTACCACTAAATACAAACACGACAACTATTGGTACCATTTAATACAGACAAGATATCTACGTGTACCGCGAAATCTAAACACGACTTCTATTGGTACCATTTATGACAGACGACAACTACGTGTACCACTAAATACAGTCAAAACATCTACTTGTACCACTAAATACATACAAAACATGTACGTTTACACGTAAATACTGACGAGACATCTACATGTACCACTAAATACATAAAGACATCTACGTGTATTACTTAATACAGACAAGACATCTACGCGTACCACTAAATGCAGATACTTACTTGCTTAGTCGCTCCCCTTCTGCCGTGTGGTGTAGAGGTTTGGAAGAGAGAGCGCCTTACTATCTTATACATATCTTCCTTCTGGCCTGGGTCCAGTCTAATCTTCGGTCCTTCAGAGATTGTCTAATGTTGTCCTCCCAGCTGACTCTGGGTCGTCCTGGGGTCTGGATTCCTGGTTCTTAGTTTTACATATAATTCGTGGTATTCGATCTTCTCCAATTCTGCAGACATGGCCAAACCATTGCAATTGGGACTGTTCTATTTGTTTCTGCAGGGAATGAGTTTTGAAGCCTTGTCGTATCGTCTGGTTGCGGACCATACCTCTCATTGTTACTTTACCACCTCCCTCTGAAACCTCATTTCTGAGGTTAGGAGCTGGCTTTTGTGGGTTGTAGTCATTGCCCATGACTCGCAAGCCACTAAATACTAATATAAACAAGACATCTACGTGTATGGCTTTATACACTTATAGACACGATGTCTACGTGTACCACTAAATACAAATACAAATAGGACATCTACGTGCACCATAAACACTTATGCTAACAAGGCATCTAAAAGTATCGATAAATGCAAAAATAAACAAGACATCACAATATTCCACTAAATAGAAACAAGACATTTCAATATTCCACTAAATAGAAACAAGACATCTCAATATTCCACTAAATAGAAACCAGACATCTCAATATTCCACTAAATAGAAACAAGACATCTCAATATTCCACTAAATAGAAACAAGACATCTCAGTATTCCACTATATAGAAACAAGACATCTCAATGTTCCACTAAATAGAAACAAGACATCTCAATATTCCACTAAATAGAAACCAGACATCTCAATATTCCACTAAATGGAAACAAGACATCTCAATATTCCACTAAATGGAAACAAGACATCTCAATATTCCACTAAATGGAAACAAGACATCTCAATATTCCACTAATTAGAAACAAGACATTTCAACATTCCACTAAATAGAAACAAGACATCTCAATATTCCAATAAATAGAAACAAGACATCTCAATATTCCAATAAATAGAAACAAGACGCCTCAATATTCCCCTACATAAAAACAAGACATCTCAATATTCCACTATGTAGAAACAATACATCTCAATATTCCATTAAATAGAAACAAGACCCCGACATGTACCATTAAATGCAATGCAAACACGACATCTACATATACCACTGAGATAATTATATTTATCACTGAATACAAACAAGATACCTATGTGTACCACTAAATACAAATACAAACAAGACATCAACGCATACGTTATATACAAAGAAAACATCTTCACCTACCATTATATGCTGAAAACACTAAAAACGTACAAGTCTTAGCTTCCTGTTTTTTTTAACCCATACCCAGTTTAAAGCTAATTATGAATCACCTTGATTGAAATTAATTAAAAAGATATCTGACTATGCCACTCGAAGAGGGCCATTAACTTACGTAATCCATCTCTAATGTTTCCCTAATTTTAATTAGCGTACAGCAAGTTTTTAAGAACACATTTCCTATCCATAATTAATGAGGTATGCTCTGGTTGAAATAAGGTTTCATGTTCTTTATTTCGTGCGATCTCAAGCGCATTGAATCAGCTGTTTATTCTATATTTTTCACTATATGGAAAAAAAATAAGTATTCACTTTCTACAAAGATAGTTTCTCTGTTCATGTTAGTTTCATGTAATATATTTTAAAGATACTTCTACGGACAACTGGCAGATAGCAAAAGAACAGTTGGGCGACCGCAGCAGAGGTATCAAAGATGTGTGCGAGAGAAACATGAAGGAACTGGACATAAATCCAGCAACCTGGGAGGACGAAGCTGCTGATCGCACCAAATGACGATACTCCCTACGTCGCCACTTCAGACTGGGCGAAAAGAAGTTCTCACAACAGGCAGAAGAGAAAAGGACGCGTCGAAAGGAACACCAAGAAAAAAAAAAACAACACGTGAGGGATATCACTTCATGCGCGCATTCGTATAGTCAGTTACGACCGCAGGGCTACCATACTATAACATATTTTAAACTAGTCTACAAGTGGCGAATATTTGGTCAATACAGTTTCACAGAAGGAGTCAAAATTAATGAGGAAATAATTATAACAAAGCTCTCATTCGAGCTACCTTCGTGGCTTAGTAAAGTGTCAGAAGGGAATGGATTCAGGTTATTAAATATATTTTGATAATTACTAAAAAATTCAACTTGGTATATGTTTACATGTTTTAAAGATAAACATACATAGGAAAATCATGAAACAAGTCAAGAGTTCCTCGTATGTTGGTCTTATAATAAATAACAGAAGATGGCAGATGTGAAACGGAAATCAAGAAGAGAATAGGTTTGGCCAGCGCAACATTCAACATGAGATAAATGCTGGCATCTAAACAGTTAAAAACAAGTGAAAAAGGCCTTGAGTATGAAGGTGAGATGCATCTTTGTTTCTTGGATCTAGAGAAGGCGTCTGATAAGGTTTCCTGGAGCAAACTGTGGGACTGTTTGGCGAGGAGGAACATCCCAGCAACTCTGATCCAAGCTATACAGAGCACTACAATAACTTGCAGAAATTATGTGAGGACGGCAAACTATAAGTTAGAAGAGTTCAAGACCACCACTGGTATACGGGTGATATTATGTCACCTTATCTTTCATACTTCTCATGGATGATGTCGTCAAAGCATGTAAGGAAAGGACCAAAAGGTATTCAGTGGGGTACTGGAAGACGAGTCAGGTCTGTATTTCAGAGCTGGCATTTGTCGATGATGTTGCTCTGATTGCTAAATCAGAGGAACATCTTCAAGCCAACCTGCAAATCTGGAAGGAAGAGCTGGAGAAGTGAAGGATGGTCATCAGCAGTTCCAAAAGAAAAACCATAGTGATATCACGAGAGGAAAGAAGGTATAAGATTAAGCTGGGAGAACAGGTCCTGGAGCAGGTCAACCACTATACCTCGAAGCTGTCATAGACTGCAAGGGAGGCATCAAAACAGAGTTAGTTACCCGAAGAGCAGCAGCTGTGAGACTTTTTCACGCCATAAATCGAGGATTCCTCAGCAAAAGAGAAGTTGATAAGAAGACGAAGATGGCTGTATACCGTTCCACCTATATTCCAGTCGACATATGGATGCAAGTCATGGGCAATGACTACAACCCACAAAAGCCTGCTCCAAATCTCAGAAATGAGGTATCTGAGGAAGGTGACTGAAGTAACAAGAAGAGATATGCTACGCAACCAGACCAGACGATAAGACAAGGCCTAAAAACTCAGCCACTGCAGACTCAAGTAGAACAATCCTAACTACGATGGTTTGGCCATGTCTGCATGATGGAAGAAGCTCAGCTACCGCGACAAGTAGGGGAAACTAAGGGCCAGGGACCAAGACCTCCAGGACGACCCAGGGTCTGCTAAGAGGACAACATTAGGCAATCTCTGAAGGACAGAGGATTAGACTGGAACCAGACCAGAAAGAAGACAGCCGATAGAATAGTATGGCGCTCCCTCCTCCAAACCTCTACACCTCACGGTAGAAGAGGGATGACTAAGTAAGTAGTAGTAGTAAGTCAACAATTAACCCATACATTAAAACGGAGAATCATCAAGTGTTATATATATTCTTCATTACTGTATGGTGTTAAAACGTGGATAATGAATAAACAATTTTAAGAAAAATTGAGGCCCTTGAGATGTGGATATTTAGAAGAATGGGGCACATCTCGTCAAATAAACAGGTCATAGAAAACCTAGGTATGAAAATAGAATTAATGAAGGACATCACAATTATGCAGCTAAAATATTTTGGCTATATAAAAAGACATAACACCGTGCAAAATACGATAGCAGAAGGCAGAGTTGAACGCAAAGGTACAGGCAGAGTTGAAGGCAAAGGTGAAGGCAGAGTTGAAGGCAAAGGTGAAAGAAGAAGATAAAATTAAAAGGTAAGGACAGGAAAGAGACAATCGGAGTGCACCATCAAGACAAGAGACAGAAGGCGTTGGTGATCCATTGCAGCCGACGTTCATTGCAGAGATGGTAGCTGATGATAACTAGTTCTATTTAATAGTTATCCCCAACATTGCCTGATATAACTATTTCTGTTTAATGGTTATCACCAACATTGCTTTAGATAACTAGTTCTGTTTAATGGTTATCATCAACATTACTTTAGATAACTATTTCTGTTTAATGGTTATCACCAACATTGCTTTAGATAACTAGTTCTGTTTAATGGTTATCACCAACATTGCTTTAGATAACTAGTTCTGTTTAATGGGTATCACCAACATTGCTTTAGATAACTAGTTCTGTTTAATGGTTATCACCAACATTGCTTTAGATAACTATTTCTGTTTAATGGTTATCCCCAACATTGCTTTAGATAACTAGTTCTGATTAATGGTTATCCCTAGCATTGCTTTCGATAACTAGTTCTGTTTAATGGTTATCACAAACATTGCTTTAGATAACGAGTTCTGTTTAATGGATATCACCAACATTGCTTTAGATAACTAGTTTTGTTTAATGGTTATCACCAACATTGCTTTAGATAACTGGTTCAGTTTAATGGTTATCACCAACATTGCTTTCGATAACTAGTTATGTTTAATGGTTATCACAAACATTGCTTTAGATAACGAGTTCTGTTTAATGGATATCACCAACATTGCTTTAGATAACTAGTTTTGTTTAATGGTTATCCACAGCATTGCTTTAGATAACTAGTTCTGTTCATGGATGTCACCAACATTGCTTTAGATAACTAGTTCTGTTTAATGGTTATCAAAAACATTGCTTTAGATAACGAGTTCTGTTTAATGGTTATCCCCAACATTGCTTTAGATAACTAGTTCTGTTTAATGGTTATCCCCAGCATTGCTTTCGATAACTAGTTCTGTTTAATGGTTATCACAAACATTGCTTTAGATAACGAGTTCTGTTTAATGGTTATCACCAACTGAAGCGAAAGGTTTTTCTGGTGTGATGATAGTGGTAGAGAAGAAGTAGAATCTCTCTCCAGAAAGTATGAAGTCCCAGTGCCAGAGAAGTGCACTGGTATCACAATTGAGTTACGGCTGTGAATACTCTGAGCTGGACAATAGATTTAGCCTTCAGAAGTATACTGTGCCACCTTCGCTATAGTAACCCTATGTGATAATATAATTAAATTAGAAAAAGTAACTCAAAATTTAACAGTTAAAAATTTACCAAGTCAAATGAGTACAACTTCATAATTTATTATGTACATCTATATAACCTTGTAATAAGAAATGGGTGTTGGAAGATGGTAAAATGTATGATTATTTATAGTTACAAATAAAAGTAAATAATAGTAAAAAATCTTGGATGAATCTTCCAATGAACTTATAAAAGTCTGTCACAGTATATTTTTGATATATCTTGCTATCTAGTCTCTAGCTGTTATCATCATCGACCATCGCTTTAGAAACTGCTTACAGTGTTTGTTGAATTGAATACAGAAAAAGTCATCTTGTGTTTGTTCGAGGTTCCTGAGACACACTGATGATAAGGAAGACTTTCCTTCAGCCCGCCCTATAACTACGTGGGACTACGGTGTTGAAGATTGTTTGACCACTAGTTTCCAGTTAGAAGGATCAAAGGTCCTCAAGTCTTTAGTTTAAACTCGATCACGAACTCGATCATGAGCTCGATCAGGAACGATCATAAAACATGGAACAAAAGGTAATAGGTGGCCATGGTGTTCCACCAATCTCACCAACTACTGCTGTTCATGAGGCGACTGTGGTGGATTTAGATGTTATGACTTGTTGTTGTTATGTATTTATATTGTACTGAATGAGGTCAGCTGTGAAGGCCCCTGAGTATAACAATTATTTGGGTGAGTTTTCAGGGTGCCTTTCTGCTACCACCTTATGATCTCACTCAGACTTATTCTTGACTAGTATGTCTGATAGCTACGTCTAATGTCTAGGGTAATGTAAAGTGTGTTGTAATAAAATGACAACAAATTCAACTAAGAACTCTATGAAAAGTATTTAACAACACCCAGAGTTAAGTTTAAATTGAGAAATTTTTTTACAATTTATTGTTTCAGTATCACAATTTTGTGTATACTGGAATATTGAAACTGAAATGATAATGCAAAGTATTTACATAAAATTGATTAAATTTTATAACTGAGTATATTATTTTCTTCACACATTAATTAAATATGTCAATCTGGAACAGTGTCAATTTACTCTGGCTCCTATGAATGGGTAAGGTTATGAAGAACGTTTTTGTTCATCATAATCTGAATGATTTATTAAACACTTGGGAAATGAGAGTAGTTGGGTTTGATCTATCATGTGCCTGCAGACAGTTTCTTAACTTTGTGTCATCTGGGGTACAGGATGAAGTATAATCACACCACCAGCGTCCACTACCAAGTCAGGGTTCTGGTCTTGAAATATACAGGGAGGCACACAGTTGATACTGCCTCACTTCTTTATGTTGCAGAAATATACAGATCTACGTTGACCTGGGCTCACTTCGAGTCATAGATGAAACCCTGGAACAATATAAATGCGGCCTACATCACCCTCTGATATACTCTCTCTTTCCCTAACTAAACATTTTCAATCATATTCAGACTCAGCATGGTAACTACACAATTAGTTGACGTTCTTAATTGGTTTGTTACCCCATTCATGGTCAAATAAACTTCAAACTACAGTTTGCCACTTTCCTTGAAAAAGGAAACATTTTAAGTTAATACTATCAAGTCATGTACAATCACGGTGACTTGCTGGAGACGACGGCCAGTGGTTTTCCTGGTCTTATGTCACAATACTGTACAACAATTTCCCCATTAATATATACTTTTATTTTCTCCCAAAGTGTCAGAAAGCCTGTCGGGCTTTTCTACAACCTATTACTATATTTCCTAACAACTCTGTGAAACAACACAAAGTTTGATGTTGACTTCCCTCTAGATAAACTTCTACTCACATAATTTTCATACATATTCAATAATACATACATAATAATGATAATAATGATAATATAAATGTTTTCTTTGTTACCGCATTAGAGAAATATTAACACTAATAAGTTTGATTTGCGATAAATATGGTCAATTCCAGATCGCTTGCTGGTGCAGATCAGCAAAGTCAAGACAGTACTATTATCTTGCTTGTAAACAACTTTAGTGATGAAAATTTATTTCTCAAGTGGCGTCTAACACTACCTTCGAACTAGTTTTATTTCCCCGTTAGTATATTAGACTTCAGCCAATCGGGACTGTTTGGCTTCTAGCGTCCGTATTTTCAAAACTGCACTCAATTTTCAAATCTTGGACCACCCTACCCTTCCCCAGTATCTGTCAAGTTGAGAAAGAAGTAGTCTGTTCGTCCATCTGTCTTCTGTCAATATTTCTTTTATTTATTGAGTGTTTCAAATTCTGATAACTAATTATTGATCCTGTTGCTGTCTGTCACACAGTGGTTACATTATTATACGTTTATTCATTATAGTTACCATTATCGTTTTCCTACTATCTAACTTTATATGATTTGCTTTTGGTTCAAATTCAAATTTCTGTAAACAACGAACTAGATACATGACCACCAATGCTCCATTCCACCCTCTCTCTTACTATAATTTTTTTCAAAAATTTTCCACGTTAATCGTACTATAGGCCTGTCTAATGTTCTCATTCAAACGAAACACCGTATTTGTAGTACGTCACAAAAAAACGACAACGCTTTACCGTGCGTTACAATAGCACTACTTTTTAGCCCGAAATACGACTTGTGTGTGTGTTTTGGTCTGTGTCGCGTCTAACAGCGTGGTTATATATATTGAACTGCACGTGGAGCGAAGAGGGGTCGGCAAGGCGTGCGGCAACGTTTTTCTTCCAACATGCCACTGCATTGACTTGCACTATCGTTTTCCTCTGGTTCGCGAGGCCAGAAAAAAATTCAAACGCGTGTCAAACGGTACCATTTGCTCTCTCACTTTTGATGCCTTCGCGTATTCGTTTCCCGTTTTCTTCTTACACTCTTGCTCGAAAACTAGGCCTAAGTTTTGTCAAAATGTTATATTTATTTTCCAAGGTCGGAAGCAAAAGCCAGCACTAGTGAAAGCGAGACGTTACAGTCTCGTTGCGTGAAGGCTTTGCCCAGACTAATACGATTGCTGGCGTAGGAGACAACGTGTCTCGCAACTTCCTTATTTTATCTATATATTATTTTTTCCTTATAAACACCTATATATATATATATATATATATATATATATATATATATATATATATATATATATATATATATATATATATATATATATAGATCGGTGTAATCTCAGATATTACGACACATCTCCCCACTAAAGAACATGCTCTGATGCAAGTTCATGATCTGAGATACACATAGATCAAATGCACTCATTAAACCTTCTGAATACTCTGAGTTTCGTCAAACGGATGCCTACTCAAAAAATCTGCTCCCACATTTTGCGCGCCCGGTATATATTCGATCGTAAACGAATAAGGTTGGATGAGTAACGACCACCTTAATAGACGTGCATTTTCATGCTTGGCCTGTGATAAGAACACAAGAGGCTGGTGATCTGTTTGCACCACAAATGTCCTACCATAGAGATAGATCTGGAACTTTTTTATAGCCCAGATTAGTGCTAAACATTCTTTTTTACTTGTTGAATAGTTTTGCTCCGCCTTATTCAACTTGCGGCTAGCATAAGCAACTGGGTTTAATTCCCCATCAAGTGAAGTGGACCTTTGCAACAAGGTGGCCCCTAATCCGACATTGCTAGCATCCGTTATCACCACAAATTCCTGATTCAAATCAGGCAATTTCAATATCGGCTTGCTGGTGAGTTTCTCTTTTAACTCTTGGTATGCTAATTCACACTGTGCTGACCAAATAATCTTATCAGGTTGTCCCTTACGAGTTGAATCTGTCAGAGGAGCACATATAGAGTTAAAGTTCTTTATATATTTCTGATAAAACTCACACAATGAGACAAAAGATCTCACATCTTTTTTTGTTTGTGGCCTCGGCGCTCTCTGCAGTTTCTCCAAGTTCTTGGGGTCAGGGGTCATGCTCCCCTGATATACTGTGTGTCCCAAGAATTCCAGCTCTTTACAACCCACACAACATTTGGTTGGTCTAGCAGTCAAATTTGCTTCTCTGAGCCCATCGAATAGAATATTCAGAAAATTAATGTGTTCTTCGAATGTTTCAGTAGCAATAAGAATGTCATCCATGAAATTCGGTATACATGGATTATTCAGTGGATCCAACAATTTCCGCATCATTCTGGAAAATACACTTGGGGCATTTTTCAACCCAAACGGCAACATGTTTAACTCATAATGGCCTTCCGAGGTGCTAAAGGCTAAATAAGGTCGAACCTCAGGCTTTACTGGAATATGATAATAGCCTTCGCTAAGATCCACCTTAGAAAAATATTTTGCCTTCTTCAGCCTGGCAAACAGCTGATTTGTATCAGGTAATGGATCCACCTGACTTTCTGTGACAGCATTCAGTTTCCTGTAATCTACACACAGACGATTTCCTCAGAGGGTTTTCTCAGCAAAACCACACTACAGCTGTAAGGAGATTCACTGTGAGAAATAATTCCTTCTTTCAACAAATAATCGATCTCTTCTTTCAATGCTTTCTCCTTAGCGAACGGAATCGTATAGGCTCTCATACAGATGGGTGTTGGGTCTATTAACTTCATATCATATTCTAACAGATTTGTGGGCCCCGGCTTATCCGTTAACACGTCTGTATGTTCAATCAGAACCTTTTGAACCTGCTCTCTCTGAGCTTTAGTCAGATGCTTACTGATTTTCACCTGTGCAAACGTTTCACATGGTTTTAGTGGGTACTAGTGAGAGTTGAGTGATTCAATTTTCAACCCTGTTGCCATCGACAAAGTCAGTAGATGTGTTTCATCCTGGATTTCTCTGTCCAGGTACTTCTTTAAGAGGTTCACATGATACATTTTCTCTTTCCCCTTTTTGTCGATTTTATAATTAGTTCTAGACACCTTTTCTAGAACCGTATATGGACCTTGCCATCCAATTTGCAAATTGTTACTGCTGCCGGGTAGTAGAAGGAGCACCTTCTCTCCCACAGCTAATTCTCTATCCTTCGCTTTCTTGTTAAAATAAGCAGCATGTATTTTCCTGGCTTGTCTGAGATTATCATTAGCAAGTTTCCAGCCAGTTCTGAGACGAGTGGTCAGCTCGTTCACATACTGATACGATGAGGTAACGGTCTCTTCTGCTTTCTCATCTGTCCACGTCCTCAACAAGGCTTCCAGTGGACCTTTTATTGGCCTCCCAAATAACAGGGTTGCCGGTGCCATGCCGGTCGAACTATGGGGTACTTCCCGATACGCAAACAACGCAGCGGGCAAATATTGATCCCACGTATCAGGTTTTTCATGGGCCAGCTTTCGCAGGATAGAAATGAGAGTCCCATTGAACCTCTCCACCTGTCCGTTCCCCTGGGGGTGATACGGACTACAACAAAAGTGCTTGGCCTGGAAGATCCTGAAAACTTCTTCAGTTAGTCTCCCCTTGAACTATGAGCCGTTATCAGTCAAGATTTGGTGTGGGAAACCTAACCTCGTGAATATGGTGAGTAATGCCTCTGCCACATGCTTCGAATCGATTGATCACAGGGCTACCGCCTCTCCCCACATAGAACAAGTGTCCACCAGAGTGAGAATGTAACTGTTCCTCCTCTTGGTACGTGTGAGAGGTCCCACAATATCCACTGCAACCCTCTCAAAAGGGGTTCCCACTATGGGCATCTCCCCTAGAGTTGCAGGAGCAGTCCAATGTTTTGGAGCTACTCTCTGACATTCTGGACAGGATTTCAAATATCGTTTTATATCTTCGGTTATTCCTGGCCAGAAATAATGACAAGCTATACGCTGTCCTGTTGCGCTGATCCCCATATGACCACTGAAATGGATAGCATGTCCTAACTCCATCACTTTCTCCCATCTATGACATGGAGTGGGAAGAACCAGCTGTCCGTGACCATTGGATCCAGTTCCAGCCTTCCTATAGATCAGTTTATTCTTCATATAGTAGTCTCCTTTGCTTGGAGCTGTATGGCATTTAGGCAATTTTTTAAAGCACGACTTGAGTGACCTATCCTCCGCCTGGGCCTTCCTCATCTCCTCTGGATGAGTATTTATAGGTTCATCCTCCTCCTTCCTTGACTGTGACCTGGTCTGCACTGTTGCCATGATCACAGGTTTCTAGGGATTCCTCAAGAAGACATATCTACACCCCAATATTAGAGGGTAGATTGGTTCATTTATCACTGCTGCTCTAATCACTCCTTCCACATAGCGAGTTTTCATAGTTATCCTTGCAATGGGAAGTGTCATGGTTGCTACGTCCTTGGTTGCGGCTTGGATCTCCACTGTTTCTGTGGTGTATTGATCTGCTCGCACCAGGTGAGAGCTCACGACTGAGTCATAATCTAAACCTGTATCATAGAGACACCTAATGGTGACCCCATTACATACAACATCCTCACAAACTGGGGGGTGATAAGGTTCCTGCTGTCCAGTAGGTTTCACCTTTAATCCCTTGTTAACCGTTTTTATGGCAGCGAAGGAAGAAGGTTTCTTAGTACACACTTTGGTGTCATGAGTGTTCCTCTTGCACCATTTACACCATTTATTTCCCTGAGGGACAGTTTTTCTTTCACTGAATTGCGGGTTTCTATCACGTTGGTCAAAACTTGGCTTATCATAATAGGCTTTACCTTTATTAAATTGGTCCCTATGTTCAAGTTTTAGTTGGTTTTGGTTTAGGGGGCTTTATTATGGTCAATGGGCTTCTTCTTTATGCCTGCCATCTCTGACTGGGCTGCCTGATATCTTTCAGCAACATTTAAGATCTCCCCCAGTCTCTCGGCACCCTGTTCCGTGAGAAATTTTCTCAGGTCTGGAGCCATGGACTCTCTTAACTGCTCAGTCATAATCATTTCCCTTAAATCTTGGGTTTTCCCCAGAGCAGTCCATTTCTCCAGGTATGTCTCCAGGCGTGCAGAGAACTGGTGATAAGTCTCCCCAGTCAGCAGTTTGGCAGTTCTAAACTTTTTCCTATAAAATTCACTGTTCTTCTCATACCTAACTAGAAGAGCTTGCTTAAGAATGTCATAGTCGTCTTGGTCGTCTTTGCTCAGCTTGGCAAATACCTCATAAGAGGTTCCCCTAAGCCCCTGTGATACCTTCATACTCCATCTTTCTTTCTCTAGCCCGTACATGGTAGCTAGTCTTTCAAATCTAGATAAGAATGATTCAATATCATCATCTTTCTCCACAAATGGGTCTAGATGAAACCCCATGGCTGAGTTGGAGGCAACCTGGCTTGCAGCAGAGTCGGAAGTGGATGGGCTAGTTCCATTTTCAAGAGCATGGCCTTGTAATTCTAACTCCCTTAGTCGTAGCTCATGTTCCCTTTGGAGTCTTTTGTCTTCCTTGTCAGCCTCCATCTGTAATCTTTTCTCCTCCTTTTCAGCCTCCAACTGTAATCTTTTCTCCTCCTTTTCAGCCTCCAACCTCTTAGCTTCAGCCTCAAGTTTCTTCTCCTCCAACTGCAGCCTCTTGATCTCAGCCTCCCTCTCAGCCTCTAATTTCTTAAGTTCCCTAGCATCTTCTAATAAAATTTTTTTCTCCTCAGCTAATCTATCAGCCTCTAGTTTCTTAGCTTCCCTAGCATCTTCTCTCTCTCTTTCAATAAATTTATCCACTTCAGCTGTTACATAAGCTATCAGACCTTGACCGTCCATCCATCCCCATTTCCTTTGCAGCCTGCACAGCAGCAGATCTGAATTTGGCCAAATCTGCCATTTTATTGTTAATAATATTCAATGTTATCAAACTAACTTAAACTAGTTAACCAACCTAAACACAAAAAAACTAGGCACTGATATCTCAAACCACTCTCAAATTATTTTAGTTTTATATTTTTTAAAATTACCGGACAAACCAACCCAATATAAGTACTAGGAGAAGGTTAAAATCCCGGACAGGACCCCAATATATGTGGGGGATTTAGATGTTATGACTTGTTGTTGTTATGTATTTATATTGTACTGAATGAGGTCAGCTGTGAAGGCCCCTGAGTATAACAATTATTTGGGTGAGTTTTCAGGGTGCCTTTCTGCTACCCCCTTATGATCTCATTCAGACTTATTCTTGACTAGTATGTCTGATAGCTACGTCTAATGTCTAGGGTAATGTAAAATGTGTTGTAATAAAATGACAACAAATACAACTAAGAACTCTATGAAAAGTATTTAACAACATCACGAGTTAAGTTTAACTTGAGAATTTTGTTTACAATTTATTGTTCCAGTATGTCGCATGAAAATATAATTAATAGTAGGTAAGCTTGACAGCTGTATAGGCGTGATGGACAATAGTGCACACGGACGTGTGATAGTGGTGCGCAAGAGAGCTAGGCAGAAGGCACAGGCTGAGTCAGTGAGTTCTTCACTAAGAAAACCACACACACAGCTCTTATTGTTTTCTCTGGCGACAATATTACTCTTTTGCACACACTGTGTCACTCACAAATAGTAGGGTAAAGAAGTAAAGTTAGATTGAGGATTTGGTAGTCTGAACTGAACGAACAATCCTATCGAGGTTAACTCAATTTATTTCAATTTAGAAATGTAAATAAATCAATAAGGATTTTACAGCACATAATAATAAAGATTATCACGAGAAAACAAACTCACAAACATTTTGATGATTTTAAAGAAGAAAAAAATTATTACACCAATAGTGAAAACAAGGATTATGAATGAATTGTGTTAGTAAAGTTCCCGGCAGGCCTGATAAGCTTTTGCTGGAAAATATGTGAAATACTGTTTGTGTGTAAATGAATGTTTGTTCCTTTGTTCCTTTGGTGTGAATGTTGGAAACAACTTATATCCTGGGGTTCTCTTGGAAAAATCTATCGTAATCCAATGCTTGAAATTAACTTCACTGTTCGAATAAGGTATCCACAAAGGGCACAGAATCTTATAAATCCAAGATTGGGGTAACGACTTCACTGTTCGAATAAGGTATCCACAAAGGGCACAGAATCTGAACACGATGTTTATAAATCCAAGAAAGGTGTAACGTATCCACAGTTAACGAATTTGCTTCCAAAGGTCGTATGGAGGGTTAAAATGGGTGGAGTAAGGTAGGGTGAGGTTTGGTGTTGAGAATGTTTGAAATACTTGGAATACTTGAAGTAATTGAAATAATTGAAGGGAATTATTGTGACTGGTGGACGAGGACTATATGGCCACTGGCCAAAGGTAACCTCTTTTCAGCAATACGAGGCAAGACTTTGCACAGCATAAATCTGTTAGACAAAACAAAAATACATGTGTAACTACTCTTCTGCTGCAACATGCAGATTACAACAGAAACAATTTAAGCAGTGTCCAGCGTCGGCATGTTGATATCCATGCATGCGTCTCGTTCCTAAAATAGGTCAGTCCATTCTTAAACATTCCTGTCTGCTGTGAATGAATTAGCTGGCCAGTCCAGGTACATACACAATAACAAGATTGTTGCTTCCTCCCCTGTCAGACAAAGTTACACGAGGGTCCGCTAGAGAATCCTCATGTGCTTTCCACCGTTCATTCTTTCCCGCGTTCATAATAATATGCTCATACATTAATGTTACAAACATTGAAAAGTAAAATGATCATTGAAATTATGAATGATACAAACATTGTAACGTAACCTCGCTTTAAAATACAAGCAGTGGAAATAAATGAATTTTCGTAAGCATTTATGATACATACATGGTAAAGGAAACCCGTTTATATAATACACTTAGACTTTCACCCTGCCATCAATGGTACGTATACCTTGTAGCGGTATGGCAGCTTGCGTACCCTGACAATCCCCAGAGCTATGCCAGTGGGAGTTTTACTCCTGGTAGGTTCAACCAAGCTGGACTGGTCTGTGTGGGTAGGGGTCAGACAAAAGCTGGTACCCTGGTCCTCCAGGTTGGGGGTTTTAGCATAGGGCTGACACCCCTGTCTATGTAAAAAAAATAATGAAGTTACGGAAACAACATCAAATGAACAAACTTTGCTGCGGGATGGACATTCGGAGTCTGTGGCTCGTATGACTGTCAGTGGTGAAAGCCGAAAGGAAGCCACTGACATGAAAACGGATGTCCTGACCGCAAAACATGATACAAGAATAGGATTTTGGAATGTCAGGACAATGTACGAGACAGGTAAACTAAGACAGGTCACGGCAGAAATGAGAAACTATAGGTTACACATCCTGGGGATAAGTGAGAGCAGATGGACAGGGGCAGGAAAAGTTAAAACAGCAACAGGAGAAACAGTACTTTACTCTGGAAGAGAGGATGGACAGCACAATGAAGGCGTAGCCATTATTCTACAGAAAGGGATAGAAAGGACATTACTGGAATGGAAACCCATCAACAACAGACTGATACGATTGAGATTGAGAGGGAGATTCACCAACACTACAATAATACAATGCTACGCACCAACGAATGATAGCGATGAGGAGGTCAAGGATGAATTCTATCAACAACTGCAGAAAGAAATGGAAGACACACCTAGATATGATCTTGTTATAGTAATGGGAGACCTCAATGCGAAAGTTGGTACACACAATACATATAATGAAAGAACAATGGGGAAATGCGGCAGCGGAACAGCAAACGAAAATGGGGATAAGCTAATAAGTTTCTGTAGCATTAACAACCTGGTCATTGGAGGAACACTTTTCCCACATAAGGAAATTCACAAGTTAACATGGGAATCACCAAATGGTCGGGACAGAAACCAGATAGACCACATCATGGTTAACGGTAGATGGAGACATGCATTACAAGATGTGAAGGTAAGAAGAGGTGCAGATGTGGGAAGTGATCACCATTTAGTAGTAGCAAAACTGAAAGTGAAACTAAGAAGGGCTGGACCAACTGTAACTACACAGAAAAGGTTTGACATCAGCAAATTGAAGGACCCCCTTACCAGAAAAGCTTTTGCGGCCGACATTAAGAAACGATATCAATTTGCCAAAAGCCAGGAAAAGACATTGACTGATGATATAGACCAGAATTTCAACACCATTTCAACAATATATAAGGAAAGTAGCAAATCATGCTTAGGATTCCAGGAAAGGAAGAAGCAAGACTGGATAACACCAGAAACACTAAACACCATAAAGATGAGAAAGGAAATGAAAAGAAAGAAAACAGAAGCGAAGTCCCCCAGGTTAAAGCAACTATATAGCGAACAGTACAGCCAGCTGGACAGGGAAGTTAAACGCCAAACCCGAGCCAACAAAAGGAATTTCCTAGACGATCTTGCAAAACAGGCAGAAGAGGCAGCACTGAGAAATGAACAAAGCACAGTATACAAAATAACTAAATTCATCAGCGGAAAACAAGGTGCAAACAATATTACATTAGTAAGAGATAAGCAAGGAAATCTCATCAAGACAGCAGAGGGACAGGAAACAAGATGGGCAGAGCACTTCAGAGAAACTCTGAACAAGGAAATACCAGAGACACAATTGAATGTTCCTGAGGCTGAAAACGATCTAGATGTAAATACAGACATTCCACGAAAAGAAGAAATCATCACAGCAATCAAAGGGTTAAAGAACGGTAAAGCTCCGGGCCATGATAACTTAAATGCAGAGCTATTTAAGACAGACCCTGAGCTAGCAGCAGAACTATTAGAACCACTATTTGCACAAGTGTGGAAAACGGGGACAACACCATCAGAGTGGAACAAAGGAATAATTGTCAAATTGCCCAAAAAGGGAGATCTTGCAGACTGCAATAATTGGAGAGGAATCACTCTTCTCTCAGTTCCCAGCAAAATACTAGGCAGGATAATTATACAGAGAATTTCAAAGGCAGTAGACTACAAACTGAGGAAAGAACAAGCAGGATTTAGAAAGAACAGAAGATGTGTAGACCATATATTCACTCTCAGGAACATTATAGAGCAGTGCTCAGAATGGCAAAGACAGCTTTACATAAATTTTGTTGATTTTGAAAAGGCTTTTGACAGCATACATAGGGACAGTTTATGGAAAATACTGAGGGCTTATGGAATTCCAAGCTGCATAGTGTCAATCATAAAAAGCCTCTATGCCAACTTTACGTGTAGTGTTGGGCAGAGCAACCTAACCTTCGAGGTGAAGACAGGAGTACGACAGGGATGCCCCTTATCAACCACTCTTTTTTTAACAGTCATAGACTGGGTGATGCGCCAGACAACAGAGGGCAGTCCAAGAGGAATAAGATGGACTACATTTTCTACATTGGAAGATCTGGAATATGCAGATGACATTGCACTGCTGGCACATTCACATCAACACATCCAGGAAAAAACGGATAGACTTAATAAATTTAGCCAGCAGGTGGGCTTGAACATCAATTTAAAGAAGTCTGAGGTCATGACGCTCAATGTGAGCAACCCTGAGCCCATATCAGTAAGGAATCAGCAATTGGTACAGACAGATACCTTCACATACCTAGGAAGCATAGTAACACCAGATGGTGGGGCAGGCAAAGACATCAACATCAGAATGAATAAGGCAAGAACAGCCTTCTTTAGCCTAAATAACATCTGGAAGTCCTCCCAATACAGCACAAGCACAAAATTAAGATTATACCAGAGTTGAGTGCTTTCTGTGCTTCTCTATGGTGCGGAATGCTGGAGAGTCACAGAGAAGGAAATGTCAAAATTGTCCTCTTTTCACACAACATGCCTAAGAAAAATTCACCGCATCTTTTGGCCGAATACCATCACCAACCAAGATCTGCTTACTCGTAGCAAGCAAGAGGACATGCACACCATCATAGCTGGCAGACGCTGGAGCTGGGTTGGTCATGTCCTCAGAAGAGACCCCAATGCCATCACAAGAACAGCTATGCTTTGGACCCCTGAAGGAAAGCGAAAGAGAGGCCGACCAAAAACAACTTGGCGGAGGACTGTGGAGGCTGAGATGCAAAGAATGAACCAGAGTTGGGGCACTGTACGAAGGATGGCCACCGACCGTGCAAAGTGGAATCAATTTGTTGTTGCCCTACAAGACGCCACTAGGCGTGATGGCCACTGACTGCTTTGACGGTCGGTGGTTAAGGATCGAAGAAGAAGAAGAAGACTTTCACCATGATAGTAATATATTTCATTAGACTTTCACCATGATAGTAATATATTTCATTAGACTTTCACCCTGATAGTAATATATTTCATATCTATATATTTGAGCTAATTGTCTATATACTGGAATAGCGAATACATACCCGCTCCGGAATTTTAGTCTGTTAAGTTAAACTAGAGGGCACTTTGTGTGTTTCAATCAAGTCTCCCTATGCACAGTTTTACTTTACAAGACTAAGAAATGCGTCTTTCTCTTACAGTATGCTTAACACCAAGTGAAGTCTAAAAAACTAGTTTCTTAAAGAAAGAATGAAAGAATTATTTTCGATTTACCCGCTACATTTTTTAAAGTTCTCACGATAGCCAAAAGTATCGCTGCAAATTAGTTTGCATATTGAATGTCACTTGTGCGTGCTGTGGTTTCCGAGCTCAAAAGTTTTAACAATGAGGAAGAAGACATGCCATAAATTTCTAGACAGACGAGTCTGGAAAATCCTAACAGACCTGAACGCTGGTTGACCAAATCTTCACCTGGGTTAAGGTGCGTGAGAAACATTTTTTTTTCCAGAAACTTAGGATAGACAGAAAATAAAGCAATATACAGGATGGACAGAAAATTTCAAATAGGCAAATTATCTTCACTCTGCGACAGATACCCCGAACTTAAGTTAGTTGCCCAACTAAATTAGAGAGAGATGATATTTGGCTATTGTGTATCATTCCCAGTGTCGTCCATTAATTCCTTCTCTGTTCCTTCTTCCGAGGTTCCCTCAGATTGTTTCTTATCTGCTGGCGTTAGAAGATGATTTTCTGCACTAATATTGAGTTTCTCTACTGAATGTCTGCTTAAAAAATCTGCTCCTACATTTTCAGGATCGGGGATGTACTCGACCCTGAAGGAATAGACACTTAGCAAAATAGCTTCGCGTAAAGCGTTGGCTTTAGCGTATGGGACTGGGTAAATCTTAGTCCTGACAGGCTTAGGATCTAATACTTTTATATCAAACTCCAAGAGGTTGGTTAGTCCCGGTTTATCGGTGAGCACTTCTGAATATTCGGCTAACAGTTGTTTGACATCATGCTGTTGCAATTCAGTTAATGTTTCACATCCGTGTGTGATTCTTCCTGTTTTAGCGGGTATTCAGCATATTCGTGGGGGTCATTATCCGCTTCCATTGCAACCGCTAAGGTCAGGAGATGTGCTTGAGGAGCAGCGAGGCGTTCCATGTACTTTTAAAGTAAGTTAACATGATAAATCTTTTCCTTCCCTCGTATGGAGATTTTGTAGTTTGTTCGAGAGATTTTCTCGAGTACTTCAAATGGTCCCTGCCATCCTATCTGAAGTTTGTTATTCCCTGTTGGGAGTAACAGCAGTACTTTCTCTCCAGGTTGTAGTACTCTCTCCTTCGCAGTCTTATTGTACCGTTTTGCATGCTTGGCACGAGCTTGTCGGAGGTTAGTGTTGGCTAATTCCCAACCTATTTTTAACCTTTCCTTTAGTTCTTGCACATATTTTGATGCAGATACAATAGATTCGTCTGCTTTCTGGTCGGTTAAAGACCTAAGCAATGCTTCCAGGGGTCCCTTTATTGGCCGTCCAAATAATAATGTTGCAGGAGGTAGACCAGTGGAGGCATGCGGCACTTCCCTATATTCAAATAAGGCAGCCGGCAAGAATAAGTCCCAGTTTTCGGGTCTTTCTTGTGCTAATTTTCGCAGCATGGTGATGAGGGTCCCGTTATATCTCTCTACCTGTCCGTTTGCTTGTGGATTATAGGGTGAGGTGTGGATATGCTGAGTACGGAAGATCTTAAAGACTTCTTCCATCAGATGTCCTCTAAACTGCGATCCATTATCAGTGAGTATTTGCTGTGGAAATCCGAGCCTTGTGAAAATACTCACGAGCGCTTCTGCGACATGCACAGAATCAGAAGAAGGGAGCGCCACTGCTTCCGACCACATAGTACAGGTGTCGACTAGAGTCAAAATACAGCAATTTCTCCGCTTTGTTCTTAAGAGTGGGCCTACTATATCTACAGCTACTCTTTCGAATTGCGTACCGACAATAGGCATTTCCCCCAATGGAGCAGGGGGTGTCCAGTGTCTTGGTGCCACCCTTTGGCACTGCGCACAGGATTTCACAAATCGGATGATGTCCCCGTTCATCCCAGGCCAGTAATAGTGCGCTGCTATTCTTTGCATGGTAGCATTTTGTCCCATGTGGCCGCTAAAAGGAAGAGCGTGTCCCATCTCTAAAATTTGTGACCTATAAGTAGTTGGAACAACCAACTGGCTATGTTCTTGTCCAGTGTTGCCCGACCTACGGTATAGTAATCCCGATTTTGAATAAAAGTTTCCCTTTTTCAACGGGTTACTGGCAAGTGGCAGTTTCTTAAAACATGGTCCCAGTGTTGGATCCTTGTGTTGAGCATCCTTTAATTCCGTGGTAGCAGGTTTGTCACTGGTCCTGGTTCCTGTTCTGTCCTCGCCTGACCTCTTGTAGTTACTGCTGCAGCTATCAGAGGTTTTCTTGGTTCCCCCAAGAACACATAGCGACATCCAAGAATTACGTCATAGATTGGATTCTCCATAATGGCAGCTCGAATCCATCCTTTAACAAATTTTGAATCAATATAAACGTTTGCTATTTTCAATGTCATAGGAGTGTCTCCTTTCACGGCTCCACACAGATCTACTGTCTCCGAGGTTATCTGCTCGGGTGTGACCAAATGTGAAGCGATTATACAGTCAAACTGTAATCCTGTGTCATAAAGACAGCACACAAATTTCCCGTTTGCGATAATCTGATCCGTTATAGAATTCCGTTCTGGTTTACCACATTTTGTTCTGTCTTGACGCTGTTCTGGTGCGTCTCCTTGTAAACACGCCGCCAAGTGCGGGCTGGGCCGATTTCTACATTCTTTTGTATTGTGCGAGGTCTGCTTACAATGATGACAATATTTCCTCTCCCTCCTCATGAAGTAAGGGGGGTTTTCCTGTGCATTTTTCCTGCTTGAGTTAGTTGACCGGTCTTTGCGTGTATCCTGCGTTGGAGCGTGTACCTGTGATCTCTGATTTTGGGTGGGCTGGGTGATTGGTTTAGGTTGAAGTTCAGCAGGTTTCCGTTTGAAGGTTTGAGTCTCTGCTATAGCATTTTGAAACCGTTCTGCTAACGTAAGGATTGGTTCGAGTCGGTCTGCCCCGTGCTCCACTAGGAACTTTCTCATCTCTGGTGACATTGTTTCCTTGATTTTCTCTACCAGGAAGAGTTCATGTAATCCTTCGTAAGTCTTAGGGAATTTTCCCAAATCGCGCCACTTCTCGAGATATGATTCAATCCTAGCAGCAAATTGGCCAAATGTTTCTCCTCCTTCTTAGTGAGTTCGGCGAAAACGCTTTCGGTAATTGTCGGCTGTAAGCTGAAAACGCCGTAACAGTGCTTGCTTGAGAGCGTCATAATCGTTCTGTTCTGCTGGGGTTAATTTTGTAAAAACTTCGTAAGCCGTCCCTCTTAATCCTTGAGAAAGTTTAAGATTCCACATACTTTTGGGCAGGCCATACGATGAAGCAGTTCGCTCATATCTATCCAAGAACAGATCAATTTGTTCATTTTGCTCGCAAAATTTTTCCATTGGGAAAGTCATTGCAGGTGAGTTGAGTGCTAGACCAGCAGAGGCATTGTCAGGTGATGAAGCGTTAGTGGAAGAAGCGGGACGATTTTGAACCTCTAGTTCTCTGAGCCGGAACTCATGAGCCCGTATCCTTTCGTTTTCTTCTCTTTGTTTTTCTATTTCGGCCTCTATGAATGCATTACCTTCTACTTCACTCATTCCAACCTCTTTAGTGTATTTTAAAAGACCCATCCTTAGTTTTAGTAAATCAGTCATTTTCTATATTTCTGTGCAGGTTGTTACCCTCTCTCAGTATGTTACACTAGTTTCTGGGTATTACTAATATTTCTATGAAGTATTGTAATACAACAAACCAATACAACTAACTGATAATCAATTTACCAAGCCTCAGGGAGTACTATTAATTCTATGAAGTAATGTAACTCATTAATGGAAGTTTAGTATAATTGGATTTTTGACAATTCCTTATTTCTGCTGAATTAAGGTCTCATCGATTGAGTAATACTCAAGTATAAACAATTCCCTTCAATATCTCACACACATACACACTCTACTGCCTGTTAAATGTACCACTTAATTACCTTAGTTAACTATTTAACGTAATTAAATAACCCTGAATTAAATTAGTGACAGCAACGTTCTGTTACTTTAAAATTATAATTGTTCTGTTCAGATACTACCAGAAGTGTCGTTGTCTAGGGCGTTATAAAATTATAGTCCACAGTATAGACTAATAATTTCAAGATTCCTTACAGTTTCTGCAGAACAATTTAAAGACAAGATTCCCTATAATCACTGTGAAATAAGAATCCAGAAATTCAAATCCAAGGACGAGATTCCCAATAATTGTCGCATGAAAATATAATTAATAGTAGGTAAGCTTGACAGCTGTATAGGCGTGATGGACAATAGTGCACACGGACGTGTGATAGTGGTGCGCAAAAGAGCTAGGCAGAAGGCACAGGCTGAGTCAGTGAGTTCTTCACTAAGAAAACCACACACACAGCTCTTATTGTTTTCTCTGGCGACAATATTACTCTTTTGCACACACTGTGTCACTCACAAATAGTAGGGTAAAGAAGTAAAGTTAGATTGAGGATTTGGTAGTCTGAACTGAACGAACAATCCTATCGAGGTTAACTCAATTTATTTCAATTTATAAATGTAAATAAATCAATAAGGATTTTACAGCACATAATAATAAAGATTATCACGAGAAAACAAACTCACAACAATTTTGATGATTTTAAAGAAGAAAAAAATTATTACACCAATAGTGAAAACAAGGATTATGAATGAATTGTGTTAGTAAAGTTCCCGGCAGGCCTGATAAGCTTTTGCTGGAAAATATGTGAAATACTGTTTGTGTGTAAATGAATGTTTGTTCCTTTGTTCCTTTGGTGTGAATGTTGGAAACAACTTATATCCTGGGGTTCTCTTGGAAAAATCTATCGTAATCCAATGCTTGAAATTAACTTCACTGTTTGAATAAGGTATCCACAAAGGGCACAGAATCTGAACACGATTTTATAAATCCAAGATTGGGGTAACGACTTCACTGTTCGAATAAGGTATCCACAAAGGGCACAGAATCTGAACACGATGTTTATAAATCCAAGAAAGGTGTAACGTATCCACAGTTAACGAATTTGCTTCCAAAGGTCGTATGGAGGGTTAAAATGGGTGGAGTATGGTAGGGTGAGGTTTGGTGTTGAGAATGTTTGAAATACTTGAAATAATTGAAGTAATTGAAATAATTGAAGGGAATTATTGTGACTGGTGGACGAGGACTATATGGCCACTGGCCAAAGGTAACCTCTTTTCAGCAATACGAGACAAGACTTTGCACTGCATAAATCTGTTAGACAAAACAAAAATACATGTGTAACTACTCTTCTGCTGCAACATGCAGATTACAACAGAAACAATTTAAGCAGTGTCCAGCGTCGGCATGTTGATATCCATGCATGCGTCTCGTTCCTAAAATAGGTCAGTCCATTCTTAAACATTCCTGTCTGCTGTGAATGAATTAGCTGGCCAGTCCAGGTACATACACAATAACAAGATTGTTGCTTCCTCCCCTGTCAGACAAAGTTACACGAGGGTCCGCTAGAGAATCCTCATGTGCTTTCCACCGTTCATTCTTTCCCGCGTTCATAATAATATGCTCATACATTAATGTTACAAACATTGAAAAGTAAAATGATCATTGAAATTATGAATGATACAAACATTGTAACGTAACCTCGCTTTAAAATACAAGCAGTGGAAATAAATGAATTTTCGTAAGCATTTATGATACATACATGGTAAAGGAAACCCGTTTATATAATACACTTAGACTTTCACCAAGATAGTAATATATTTCATTAGACTTTCACCATGATAGTAATATATTTCATTAGACTTTCACCCTGATAGTAATGTATTTCATATCTATATATTTGAGCTAATTGTCTATATACTGGAATAGCGAATACATACCCGCTCTGGAATTTTAGTCTGTTAAGTTAAACTAGAGGGCACTTTGTGTGTTTCACTCAAGTCTCCCTATGCACAGTTTTACTTTACAAGACTAAGAAATGCGTCTTTCTCTTACAGTATGCTTAACACCAAGTGAAGTCTAAAAAACTAGTTTCTTAAAGAAAGAATGAAAGAATTATTTTCGATTTACCCGCTACATTTTTTAAAGTTCTCACGATAGCCAAAAGTATCGCTGCAAATTAGTTTGCATATTGAATGTCACTTGTACGTGCTGTGGTTTCCGAGCTCAAAAGTTTTAACAATGAGGAAGAAGACAGGCCATAAATTTCTAGACAGACGAGTCTGGAAAATCATAACAGACCTGAACGCTGGTTGACCGAATCTTCACCTGGATTAAGGTGCGTGAGAAACATTTTTTTTCCAGACACTTAGGATAGACAGAAAATAAAGCAATATACAGGATGGACAGAAAATTTCAAATAGGCAAATTATCTTCACTCTGCGACACAGTATCACAATTTTGTGTATACTGGAATATTGAAACTAAAATGATAATGCAAAGTATTTACATAAAATTGATTAAATTTTATAACTGAGTATATTATTTTCTTCACACATTAATTAAATATGTCAATCTGGTACAGTGTCAATTTACTCTGGCTCCTATGAATGGGTAAGGTTATGAAGAACGTTTTTGTTCATCATAATCTGAATGATTTATTAAACACTTGGGAAATGAGAGTAGTTGGTTTTGATCTATCATGTGCCTGCAGACAATTTCTTAACTTTGTGTCGTCTGGGGTAAAGGATGAAGTATAATCACACCACCAGCGTCCACTATCAAGTCAGGGTTCTGGTCTTGAAATATACAGGGAGGCACACAGTTGATACTGCCTCACTTCTTTATGTTGCAGAAATATACAGATCTACGTTGACCTGGGCTCACTTCGAGTCATAGATGAAACCCTGGAACAATATAAATGCGGCCTACATCACCCTCTGATATACTCTCTCTTTCCCTAAATGACATTTTCAATCATATTCAGACACAGCATGGTAACTACACAATTAGTTGACGTTCTTAATTGGTTTGTTACCCCATTCATGGTCAAATAAACTTCAAACTACAGTTTGACACTTTCCTTGAAAAAGGAAACATTTTAAGTTAATACTATCAAGTCATGTACAATCACGGTGACTTGCTGAAGACGACGGCCAGTGGTTTTCCTAGTCTTATATCACAATACTGTACAACAATTTCCCCATTAATATTTACTTTTATTTTCTCCCAAAGTGTCAGAAAGCCTGTCGGGCTTTTCTACAACCTATTACTATATTTCCTAACAACTCTGTGAAACAACACAAAGTTTGATGTTGACTTCCCTCTAGATAAACTTCTACTCACATATTCAATAATACATAGATAATAATGATAATATAAATGTTTTCTTTCTTATCGCATTAGAGAAATATTAACACTAATAAGTTTGATTTGCGATAAATATGGTCAATTCCAGATCGCTTGCTGGTGCAGATCAGCAAAGTCAAGACAGTACTATTATCTTGCTTGTAAACAACTTTAGTGATGAAAATTTATTTCTCAAGTGGCGTCTAACACTACCTTCGAACTAGTTTTATTTCCCCGTTAGTATATTAGACTCCAGCCAATCGGGACTGTTTGGCTTCTAGCGTCCGTATTTTCAAAACTGCACTCAATTTTCAAATCTTGGACCACCCTACCCTTCCCCAGTATCTGTCAAGCTGAGAAAGATGTAGTCTGTTTGTCCATCTGTCTTCTGTCAATATTTCCTTTATTTATTGAGTGTTTCAAATTCTGATAACTAATTATTGATCCTGTTGCTGTCTGTCACACAGTGGTTATATTATTATACGTTTATTCATTATAGTTACCATTATCGTTTTCCTACTATCTAACCTTATATGCTTTGCTTTTGGTTCAAATTCAAATTTCTGTAAACAACGAACTAGATACACGACCACCAATGCTCCGTTCCACCCTCTCTCTTACTATAATTTATTTCAAAATCTTTCCACGTTAATCGTATTATAGGCCCGTCTAACGTTCTCATTCAAACGAAACACCGTATTTGTAGTACGTCACAAAAAAAACGACAACGCTTTGCCGTGCGTTACAATAGCACTACTTTTTAGCCCGAAATACGACTTGTGTGTGTGTTTTGGTCTGTGTCGCGTCTAACAGCGTGGTTATATATATTGAACTGCGCGTTGAGCGAAGAGGGGTCTGCAAGGCGTGCGGCAACGTTTTTCTTCCAACATGCCACTGCATTGACTTGCACTATCGTTTTCCTCTGGTTCGCGAGGCCAGAAAAAAATTCAAACGCGTGTCAAACGGTACCATTTGCTCTCTCACTTTTTATGCCCTCGCGTATTCGTTCCCCGTTTTCTTCTTACACTCTTGCTCGAAAACTAGGCCTAAGTTTTGTCAAAATGTTATATTTATTTTCCAAGGTCGGAAGCAAAAGCCAGCACTAGTGAAAGCGAGACGTTACAGTCTCGTTGCGTGAAGGCTTTGCCCAGACTAATACGATTGCTGGCGTAGGAGACAACGTGTCTCGCAACTTCCTTATTTTATCTATATATTTTTTTTCGTTATAAACACCTATATATCTATATATATATATATATATATATATATATATATATATATATATATATATATATATATATATATATATATATATATATATATATATCTATATATATATATATATATATATATATATATATATATATATATATATATATATATATATATATATATATATATATATATATCTTGATTGGTGTAATCTCAGATATTACGACAGCGACCATGTCTTCATTGTTTGTATATAAATGAATTAATCATGGTAGTATGTTACAGAGATAGCATGATAAGATAATGTCCACTGTTAAAAAAATAACAAATTACATGAATAAATCAGATGTTATGTTACATGGGTAAGATATAACATTTGCCTTCCACTTATGGATGCCAAGTCACTTATGTACTTGCTGGTATGTCGTAAGCTTCCAGGAAAGAACTAGCCATGATATATTTGGCTAAACAATTAATGGTTATGCTTCCTGACAATGCCTGTGGAAGTTATCGCTAGTTAGCGTCATTGGCTTCCTGTACACCCTTTTTATTATATCTGATACCATCAAATCGTAAACAAAACCTGAAATAAAATTATATTAGTCACACATATATCTTTATTAAACTTACATACCCTTATAGGATTAATAAGCGCACGGTGAGGCTGTATTGGTTGAAGTCTATCTGCCCTGCATGCAGCGTGAAAAAAGAACTTTTCTTACAGATACTGTCTTCCAGTTTCTCACTCTGGCTTCTGGATTTGGTGTGTGTGATTTTAAACGCGCCGCTGTGTCCTTATATTTGGGCGACTCTCCCGTACGAGAAAGCACCGTCTGAAGTCTGCTAAGCTTTCGTTTAAAATCTTGGTTTGAGGCGATCTGTGCTTTTGCTGTACTTGTTTTCTCTTATTGTCACTACACACTTATCTCTTTTCTTCCTTCCTATGTATCCTTTCATTTTCCCCACATGAAGCTTTCATTCTATTCAAGTTTTATCGAAATCCGTTGAGGTATGTAGTTATAATAAATTTTTAAAGATTATTAGCTAACGTTTAGCAGATGTAATGACGATGAAAAATGGTAATTATTTTTAAAACTATTTATATTTAAATAATATCCTTTTGGATATCATTCATACTCTATCTCCTTTCATTCATTCATAACCCTCCACTCCCAAAGGAGCATAGGCCTTCAACAAACACATGCCAAGTCCTCCTGTCACGTGCCATCATCTCAAGTTCTTTCCATGTTCTCCTCATCTTTTTCACCTCTGTTTCCATCTCTCTTCTCCATGTACTTCCTTCCACCCTGTTTCACACACTCCCAGAACCTCGATTTCGCATTCCCTCACCTCTGCTGCCACCCGTGCCACCCTCCCCCGTTCGCTCAATGTCCGAACACCCCAGGTGCCAAATCTGGAAGCTCTCCCAGAAGAAAGAAGGCCAGTCAGCAACACAGACTCCCCTCGGCTCTCTCCGCGCCGCATCACACGCCTCCCCGCGAGAGGACCCCCCCCCCCCCCTGTCCTGGATGGCTGTGCCCTATTTTCTCTATTTGACTTGTCCATATTTGTTGAAGTTTTTTGTGGTTTAAATTTTTTTTACAGGATGGGGTAACCGGCCCCATGCCCAACCCTCCTTAGTCGCCTTCTACGACATGCTTGGCAGGGGACAGTGTTACTATTCTTTGCTCCCCTTTCGGGCCCCGGTAACACACGGGTGACTCTATCTCCTTTGGTGAATTATTATTATTTAAATGTCTTACAACCAGGCTTGCTCTTGTAGATTTAGATTCTCTTTCCAGCTAATGCAAACTTTTAAGGTCGGCCATGTTTCATATATTCGCTATTTCCTACCTTCTTCAATGTTGGTCGGCTAGACGAAGTGCACATTTTTCAGCCACTTTCAAACTTCAAAGCAAGACCCGCCGCGTTGTCCCTACGCAGTGTGTATATGTGTGTGTGTGGGTGTGTGTGTGTGTGTGCGTGCGTGTGTCGCGTTACACATTTTCACAAACAAAGCAAGTGGTACCAAATCTCGCTACAGAGCCCTCTTCTTTAAAACAGTGCGTGCACGGTTAACTTTTTGGTAACACATACTGCAGTTTCTCCTTACTTTTCTGTCTCTCTATACCTTCTTTGATAGGATGGCGACTTAAAAAATCGGGTCCAAGATTGTCCCGTCCTGGAATGTATCTCTGAGACGGAATTCTAAATACAATATCTAAATTATAATTTAACAAGATAGTGCGTAAAGTCAAAATAAGATAGAAAATAAAAATTGAGTCCAGCATCTTGTTCGCCCACGCCAGTTAATATGCGGGTTTTGCTAAGCCTTATAGCCGAATGGAGGGTACAGTATTTTTCAAGTTTGACCTTGGATAAAACCTAACACTTTTTCCCAAGGTTCAAACAATAATTGCTTCGGTGATAGAATATATAGTAAAAGGGGGAGAGAGAGAGGGTGATAAATGGCCTCAAATTCTAATCGCGACTAACATCGTGTCTAAAAATAAAACCAACGCGCAAAAGCCTTGCCTAGGGCGATTCCCAAAATACGAGGAAAAAGTATGAAAATCTAGACAACTCGTGTCACAAAAACAACCTTAGCTCTTATTTCAAAGGACGTAATTATCACGTAAATAGAGAGGACAGCACATGGAAAAGAATTGAACGTGTAGTAGACTAAAAATAAAAAAACTAACATAGAAAAAAACAACTGTGTACTTCTGAACCAAGCCAACTAGTCCCATATAAATTGTATATTCGTGTACCTTAGGACTTGCTGACAAAGAATATAGTAATAGTTACGCAAATAATCCATTAATTAACTAATTATAGCCATAATACTATAGTGGATCCGACCAGACTGTCAGGAAAGATCATGCCTGCTTATAATTTTTTATGGCATGTTTTGAAAAAACGACTTTGGGTAAATGAGGTTAAAAGGTACGGGATATTTGATTGGTTGGATTTTAAAGGAAGGCGAAGTATGATTGGTTGACCTAAAACTAAAAATATATTTGCCATGGAAACATATTGGGAGTTGTTATTTGAAACGATAGATTCAAAAATAAATGTAAACATGGTCCCATTGGACAAAGCAGTAGATATTGGCACGAAACGGGGACTGTTCACTGCCATTTCAAGAAAATTTTGTGTAAAGCAAGATC
This sequence comes from Oreohelix idahoensis, assembly GCA_024509875.1. Lineage (NCBI taxonomy): Eukaryota > Metazoa > Mollusca > Gastropoda > Stylommatophora > Oreohelicidae > Oreohelix > Oreohelix idahoensis. Next base: position 542,602 of record JAMPIV010006286.1, on the reverse strand, counting down.
GATGAGGGCAGGTGGAGAATTTTCTAACATAGGAAAAGCCTGGACATAGGGCAGATCGAAAATGTGCCATATTCTATTGCCTAGTCATCGTTTACTTGTGTTATTTCCTTGCATCTGTGGTAAGATTGATTTTCTTAACATTTTATTTAAAATAAAATTTGAATGTGAGATACTAACATACGACTGTAAGTAAGTGAGTCTATGGCAGACTCAAAACAGAGTCTAGAGATTGATCCAGCATATGAAAGACTATCAGAGAGGTGTAGACCAACTAAATTATATATGATTATCATCAGGAGCATAATACCTATCCTATTGTATGGAAAACAGATTATTGCTGGAATTGCAGAGGCGTTGTAACTATTAGGGGAGAGGAATACTGGTATACCTGGTCACATCAAAAGAAACTGGTGAAAGGGATTGTCGTAAAGAGCTGATCTTACATGTTTGTTTGTAATGTGCCTGTACTGGTTGTTGAATAATAGTGTAGGCTGTTGATTACGAAAGAGGCATATCCTTCTGATTTCATAGGTTTTTGGTGGCTGTCAATAACTGGTGCCAGACTACAGTGGGCCGATATATTCATGCCACAGTCTTGCCTTTTTCGGAGACAACTGTAAACCACCATCATTCTTGAAGAAGTGGGAGCTGAAGGTTGTCGTTCAGCGAAGTGCAGGAAGATTCCTACATCATATTACAAAGATAGGTGCATGTTTCGGCACCTGATCGCTCAACTAACATTATATTAAAAATAAGAGACTGGGACTAGTGATATAAACATTCCATCAGTGTCCACAGAAACTTACAAACAACATGCAGAGATGATGATAATAAACAATCTACCAGTGTATACTAGAAGTCACCTCAGTTAGAAAATACACTACACCCTTATATAATAATAATCTGTGTATTATGGACAGAAGATCCATTGTATAAATTGATTGATGTAATTAATTTCTATGATTTTACTTTTGATTGACAGTCCTGATTCCAAATAAATTAGATTCAGGACAATAAATTGAAAAAACATTAACTTTACCAAACTTTCAACCACTGACTTACTAAAGATAGTCTTTTAAAGTGTAGTTCGTATGTGATTGTCGTGGTATTGTTGTGTTGTATTAGATAATAAAATAATTGTGTAATTGTTTATATGTTTAGTTGGTTAATGCAACCTTACACTAACATTTCATAACCCTAGACACCAAACGTAGTCATCTTACAGTCTATCTAGAATAAGTCTGAATGAGATCATAGTGGTGGTAGTAGAAAGGTGCCCTGGAAATTTACTCTAATATTTATTATATTCAGGGACCTTCACAGCTGACCTCATTCAGTACACTAAGGTTTCTTAACAACAAACTGTATTAACATCAAACCCACCACAATCTCACATTGAACGAATATGGAGATAAAAGTAAACTCCACCTTGAAAGTCGAGAATTTAATTTTTTAGACACCGCTAAAACCATCAAAGGCTGGTGATCGCTTTCCACAATGAAATGTTTCCCGTAAAGAAAAGGGGCGAATTTGTTGATGACCAGACCAAAGCGAGGCATTCATGTTCGACTGTAGAATAATTTCTTTCAGCTGTATTTAACTTTCTACTGACAAAAGCTACTGGTAATAGCATATGTGGCGGTGTGTCTGCCCGCTGTAGTAATGTTGCTTCGATGCTTACATTGCTAGCATCCGTTCTTAGTACAAATTCTTGTGTGAGATCGGGAAGGGCAAAGATAGGTTTATTTGTCAGCTTATTTGTTAACTCTGTATAATCATTTTCACACTGCGCGGTCCATTGTATTTTATCTTGTTGTCCTTTCTTGGTTAAGCCGGTTAATGGCGCGCACAATGAGTTAAAATGGGGTATATATTTCTGATAAAACCCGCACAGTGACACAAAGGATCATACATTCTTCTTAGTTTGTGGTCTTGGGGCTTTTCTCATTTTCTCTACATTCTTTGGGTCAGGAGACATTTGCCCTGTAGAGATAGTGACCTAAAAATTCAAATTTCTCACATCCAATATGACACTTAGTTGGACGTGCTGTCAATCCCGTTTCTCTCAGTCTATCTAACAACATGGAGAGCGCTACTATGTGTTCCCCGAATGTAGTGGTAGCAATTAGAATATCATCCATGAAGTTAGTGATATGAGGATTTTGTAATGGTTCCAGTAATTTCCTCATCATTCTGGAGAAGATACTTGGAGCATTCTTTAAACCAAATGGGAGTACATTAAACTCGTAATGTCCATCCGGTGTACCAAAGGCTAACAGTTTCCTAACATCTGGTTTCACTGGTATTTGGTAGTATCCCTTGCTTAGATCTTCTTCTTCTTCTTCCGTCCTTAGCAACCGACCGTCAAAGCAGTCAGTGGCCATTACGCCTAGTGGCGTCTTAGGGCAACAGTAGATAGGTTTTCTTTGCCATTGTTTCCCATCACGCCTAGTGGCGTCTTTAGGGCAACGGCAAATCAACCCATTTGCTGTTGTTTCCGTAATCGAAGTGACTGGCAAACGGGTGATCAGCCCGTTGTGTTGCTTAGATCTTCTTCTTCTTCTTCCATCCTTAGCCATCAACCGGCAAAGCAGTATGTGGCCAGTACGTCTAGTGGCGTCTTAGGGCAACAACAAATTGATCAATCTATCGCTGTTTCCACCACGCCTAGTGGCGTCTTTGTGGAACAAAAACAGACCAAACAATCTATCATTGTTTCCGTAATCAGATTGGTTGGCAAGCAGGTGATCAGCCCACTGTGCTTGCTTAGATCTACTTTAAAAAAAAAAATACCGAGCCTTACTCAATGTAGCAAACAACTGATTGGTGTCAGGTAATGGGTCTACCTGAGATTCAGTGATATAATTGTTTCCTATAGTCAATGCATAACCTGTGTTCACCACTAGGCTTCATTAATAGTACCACACTTGAGCTGTAGGGAGATTCAGACTTTGAAATAATTTTCTCATTTAAGAGATGGTAAATCTCATCCTTGAGTGCCTGTCCTTTCGCATAAGGTATAGGGTATGTCCGTATACAAACTGGTGTAGGGTCAGTAATCGTCATGTCATACTCTAAAAGATTAGTACACCCAGGCTTATCTGTGAGTACATCAGCATGGATTTCTAACACCTCCTGAACATTTTTCCTCTGCTCAAGAGTTAAATGTTCACACACATTAACCTGAGCATAGCTTTCTGTAGTTGTTAGGGGTATTCCATGGAGGAAATTGGTTCATCTTGCATTTCTGTTGCAATGGCCAGGGTCATGAAATGTGCACCTTCTGATGCTTCCCTGTCATAATACTTTTTAAGAAGGTTGACATGACACACCTTCTCCTTTCCTTTGTTGTCAATCTTATAATTGGTCCTAGAAAGTTTTTCCAATACGACGTAGAGACCCTGCCATCCAATTTGCAATTTATTATTGTTGCTGGGCAACAGTAACAGAACCTTTTCTCCCACCTCAAGTTCCCTATCGTATGCTGTTTTATTATAATAAGCAGCCTGCTTCCTCCTGGCCTGTCTCAAGTTATCATTGGCCAGTTTCCAACTTGTTTTCAATCAAGATGTCAACTCGTTGACGTATTGGTATGAAGAAGTCACGGTTTCTTCTGCTTTTTCATCAGTCCATGTCCGCAACAATGCTTCCAGTGGACCTTTGATTGGTCGTCCAAACAACAATGCAGCTGGAGCCAATCCTGTGGAGTTATGTGGGACTTCCCTATATGCAAATAGTGCAGCGGGTAAGTATGTGTCCCAAGTTTCAGGTTTCTCACTTGTCAACGTTCTAAGGATTGAAATGAGCGTTCCATTGAACCGCTCTACTTGACCATTCCCTTGGGCGTGGTACGGGCTACAGTGATAATGTCTAGCTTGAAAAATCCTGAATACTTCTTGTGTTAGCTTTCCCCTAAAGTGAGAACCATTGTCAGTCAATATTTAATGTGGGAAACCTAGTCGGATGAATATTGTTAACATTGCCTCTGCCACATGTTTCGAATCTATTGATGACATTGCTACTGCCTCTCCCCACATAGAGCAAGTATCAACCAAGGTCAAGATATATGCATTTCACTTCTTGGTCCTATTGAGGGGTCCAACAATATCCACGGCAACACGTTCGAAGGGCGTTCCCATAATGGGCATTTCTCCAAGTGTTGCTGGTGCAGTCCCATGTTTAGGAGCTACTCTTTGGCATTCTGGACAGGATCTCACATACCTCTTTATGTCCTCTGTGATCCCTGGCCAAAAGTAGTGACAGGCTATCCGTTGTCCAGTGGCCCTATTCCCATATGTCCGCTGAAGGGTATAGCATGTCCTAGCTTCATAACCTGCTCCCTGTATGATTTTGGCACTACAAGCTGTCCATGTCCTTTAGGTCCTGTTCCAGCTTTTCTATATAGTAGGCCATTTTTCATATATGTCTCCTTTCTCTGGAGGGTTATGGCTTTTAGGTAATTTGCCAAAGCAAGGCTTCAATGTGCTGTCAGCAGTTTGAGCCTTTCCCATCTCTTCTGGGTGAGTATTGATGATAGTGTCCTCCTCTTTCTTAGAGCTTGCCCTGGTCTGGACTGTTGCCATCACCATGGGTCTTATAGGTTTTCCTAAAAAGACATATCTACATCCCAGTATTAATGGGTAGATAGGGTTGTCCATCACTGCTGCTTTGATCTCTCCTTCCACATAGCGAGATCTTATGTTGATCCGGGCTATGGGCAGTGTCATGGTTCCTGCTCCCTTGACTGGTCCTCTGATTTCCACGGTTTCTGTGGTTATTTGTTCAGGACTCACCAGAGAAGAGCACACTATTTAGTCAAAGTCCAAACCTGTATCATATAAGCACAGTACGTGGGTGCCATTCAAGGTCACTTCCTCACAGACAGTGGGATGATGGAGGTCTTTCTGACTATCTGCCAAATCCTTCTTTCCCTTGTTCCCTGTTGTAAGGCATGCAGCGTGATGAGGAGGGTTTTTCCGTCTGCATTTCGCAGTATTGTGGTTACTCATTTGGCAAGATTTATACCACTTTCCTTCCTTTCTTGAAGGTTTCTTATCATATCCTAGAGGGTTTTTGTCCTTATAATCAGTTCTCTGTTTGTT
>JAMPIV010006286.1:465000-532500 GCA_024509875.1 Oreohelix idahoensis | reverse complement strand
CATACTGTCTACACTGTGACACAAAACTGATACCCGATATGTAACTCCCTCAATGGCATGTGACTTCTGAATTCGGTACTTATCTTTTCAAGCGTAACTAAAAACAAACCACCAACTGTAGTATCAAGTTTAGAAGTTGTCTTCTGAAGGCTGAGAAACAACAACAACAACAACAACAACAACAACAACAACAACAACAAACGATTTTTTAAATAGAAGAATGTTAGTTTCTTGAATACTGACACACAGATTCCATTTGGATATACCAGCAGTAGTTACTGCACAAGTTGTTTATGGCTTACTTTTCTTCTTCTTTGATCCTTAGCCGCCGACCATCACAGCAGTCAGTGGCCATCACGCCTAGTGGCGTCTTGTAGGGCCACAACAAATTGATTTCACTTTGCTCGGTCGGCGGCCATCCTTCGTACAGTGCCCCAACTCTGGTTCATTCTTTGCATCTCAGCCTCCACAGTCCTCCGCCAGGTTGTTTTTGGTTGGCCTCTCTTTCGTTTTGCTTCAGATGTCCAAAGCATAGCTGTTCTTGTGATGGCATCGGGGTCTCTTCTGAGGACATGGCCAACCCAGCTCCAGCGTCTGCCAGCTATGATGGTGTGCATGTCCTCTTGCTTGCTCCGAGTAAGCAGATCTTGGTTGGTGATGGTATTCGGCCAAAAGATTCGGTGAATTTTTCTTAGGCATGTTGTGTGAAAAGAGGACAATTTCGACATTTCCTTCTCTGTAACTCTCCAGCATTCCGCACCATAGAGAAGCTCAGAAAGCACACAGCTCTGATATAATCTTAATTTTGTGCTTGTGCTGTATTGAGAGGACTTCCAGATGTTGTTTAAGCTAAAAAAGGCTGTTCTTGCCTTATTCATTCTGATGTTGATGTCTTTGCCTGCCCCGTCGTCTGGTGTTACTATGCATCCTAGGTATGTGAAGGTGTCTGTCTGTACCAGTTGCTGATTCCTTACTGATATGGGCTCAGGGTTGCTCACATTGAGCGTCATGACCTCTGACTTCTTTAAATTGATGTTCAAGCCCACCTGCTGGCTAAACTTATTAAGTCTATCCGTTTTTTCCTGGATGTGTTGATGTGAATGTGCTAGTAGTGCAATGTCATCTGCATATTCCAGATCTTCCAATGTAGAAAATGTTGTCCATCTTATTCCTCTTGGACTGCCCTCTGTTGTCTGGCGCATCACCCAATCTATGACTGTTAAAAATAGAGTGGTTGATAAGGGGCATCCCTGTCGTACTCCTGTCTTCACCTTAAAGGTTAGGTTGCTCTGCCCAACACTACACGTAAAGCTGGCATAGAGGCTTTTTATGATTGACACTATGCAGCTTGGAATTCCATAAGCCCTCAGTATATTCTATAAACTGTCCTTATGTATGCTGTCAAAAGCCTTTTCAAAATCAACGAAATTAATGTACAGCTGTCTTTGCCATTCTGAGTACTGCTCTATAATGTTCCTGAGAGTGAATATATGATCTACACATCTTCTGTTCTTTCTAAATCCTGCTTTTTCTTTCCTCAGTTTGTGGTCTACTGCTTTTGAAATTCTCTGTATAATTATCCTGCCTAGTATTTTGCAGGAAACTGAGAGAAGAGTGATTCCTCTCCAATTATTGCAGTCTGCAAGATCTCCCTTCTTGGGCAATTTGACAATTATTCCTTTGTTCCACTCTGGTGGTGTTGTCCCAGTTTTCCAGACTTGTGCAAATAGTGGTTCTAATAGTTCTGCTGCTAGCTCAGGGTCTGTCTTAAATAGCTCTGCATTTAAGTTATCATGGCCAGGAGCTTTTCCGTTCTTTAACCCTTTGATTGCTGTGATGATTTCTTCTTTTCGTGGAATGTCTGTATTTACATCTAGATCGTTTTCAGCCTCAGGAACATTCAATTGTGTCTCTGGTGGTTCCTTGTTCAGAGTTTCTCTGAAGTGCTCTGCCCATCTTGTTTCATGTCCCTCTGCTGTCGTGATGAGATTTCTTTGCTTATCTCTTACTAAGGTAATATTGTTTGCACCTCGTTTTCCGCTGATGAATTTATTTATTGTATACTGTGCTTTGTTCATTTCTCAGTGCTGCCTCTTCTGCCTGTCTTGCAAGATCGTCTAGGAAATTTCTTTTGTTGGCTCGGGTTTGGCGTTTAACTTCCTTGTCCAGCTGACTGTACTGTTCGCTATATAGTTGCTTTAACCTTGGGGACTTCGCTTCTGTTTTCTTTCTTTTAATTTCCTTTCTCGGTGTTATGGTGTTTAATGTTTCTGGTGTTACCCAGTCTTGCTTCTTCCTTTCCTGGAATCCCAAGCATGATTTGCTGCTTTCCTTATATATTGTTGAAATGGTGTTGAATTTCTGGTCTATATCATCAGTCAATGTCTTTTCTTGACTTTTGGCAAATTGATATAGTTTCTTTATGTCAGCCGCAAAAGCTTTTCTGGTAAGGGGGTCCTTCAATTTGCTGATGTCAAACCTTTTCTGTGTAGTTACAGTTGGTCCAGCCCTTCTTAGTTTCACTTTCAGTTTTGCTACTACTAAATGGTGATCACTTCCCACATCTTCTTACCTTCAAATCTTGTAATGCATGTCTCCATCTACCGTTAATCATGATGTGGTCTATCTGGTTTCTGTCCCGACCATTTGGTGATTCCCATGTTAATTTGTGAATTTCTTTATGTGGGAAAAGTGTTCCTCCAATGACCAGGTTGTTAATACTACAGAAACTTATTAATTTATCCCCATTTTCGTTTGCTGTTCCGCTGCCGCATTTCCCCATTACTCTTTCATTATATGTATTGTGTGTACCAGCTTTCGCATTGAGGTCTCCCATTACTATAATAAGATCATATCTAGGTGTCTTCCATTTCTTTCTGCAGTTGTTGATAGAATTCATCCTTGACCTCTTCATCACTGTCATTCTTTGGTGCTTAGCATTGTATTATTGTAGTGTTGGTGAATCTACCTCTCAATCTTAATCTTATCAGTCTGCTGTTGATGGGTTTCCATTCCAGTAATGTCCTTTCTATTCCTTTCTGTAGAATAATGGCTACACCTTCGTTGTGCTGTCCATCCTCTCTTCCAGAGTAAAGTACTGTTTCTCCTGTTGCTGTTTCAACTTTTTCTGCCCCTGTCCATCTGCTCTCGCTTATCCCTAGTATGTGTAACCTATAGTTTCTCATTTCTGCCATGACTTGTTTTAGTTTAATCGTCTCATTCATTGTTCTGTCATTCCAAAATCTCATTCTTGTATCATGTTTTGCGGTCAGGACGTCCGTTCTCATGTCAGTGGCTTCATTTCGGCTTTCACCACTGACAATCATACGCTCCTCAGACTCCGGATGTCCGTCCCGCAGCAAAGTTTGTTTATTCGTTGTTGTTTCCGTAACTTCAATTTTTTTTTTTTACATAGACAGAGGTGTCAGCTCTATGCTAAAAACCCCAACCTGGAGGACCAGGGTGTCTGCTTTGGTCTGACCCCTACCCGCGCAAACCTGTCCAGCTTGGTAGAACCTTCCAGGAGTAAAACTCCCGCTGGCATAGCTCTGGGGGTAATCAGGGTACACAAGCCGCCATACCTCGACAAGGTATTGACACCGGTGATGGCAGTTATGGCTTACATTGTGTTTTATTTTATTTCCTTTTAAAGTTTTTGTTTTGTTATCTTCCCTGCAGCTGACATTTGATCTGAAGATGGCACCTGATGATGATAATCTTATTCATGAGTTTACAACAACTTCATTGACCGCAATTATCTTATTCCTGAGCTTACAGCAATTTCCTTGGCCACAGATATCTTAGTCATTTCTAAGTCAGGTCAACAACTAACAAGACACTTTAGAATTCAAGATCGCAACAACGGCAGGTGAATAATGAAAAAAATCCCGGAATTTTTCCATTATATAATTCATGTTATATATATATATATATATATATATATATATATATATATATATATATATATATATATATATAATATATATATATATATATATATATATATTATATATATATATATATATATATATATATATATATATATATATTGTTTTGCTTCGTAAACACTTATTGGATATAATATGTTTCAGATAAACAGTGTCCGACAGTTACAACGGCACTGAGTAACTACTCTTTGTTTCGACTGGCGCTGTTCACAGCTATTTTAATACTATGGCGTCCGGCCTTGGCAGGCATATAACATTAAGAATGCAAAAAAATTAACACAAAACTAAACTAAATACAAATTCATGTGGAATAACAGCAGAAGCAGTGCACCGGTCGTCAATTATCATTACCCGTTAAAGAGATAACCTGGGGGTAATTGCGTTCTGTATCTACATTTCTTCTCTTACAAAAAACATGGCCAAACATCAGGATGGCTTTCTGTATTGACAAAATAGAAAATAATATTTCTTCATTTGCTACATTCTCAGATCAAGGACAGTCAATAACAAGGGCACTTAAGAGGCATGGTCAAACTGTGGAGGAGGCATCGCGTTGGATGTGGTGCAACCGAAACGGGCTATGGAATTCAGAACAGTAAATCTATATACAACATAATGGTTACTTTCACAATTGCCTGAAACTGGCAGCATGGATAAACCAGGAGTGAAGTTGAAAGTCGCAAACAGGGTGGAGTGGGTACGATTCCCCATAGCAAGCGGGACAAGATAACGCTTGAGAGTTATGACCCAAGTGGGCCCGCCCATCTGGAGTGTAAAGGATATAATATTGTCGAAAGACTTGTCCGTTAGGGAAAACGTCTGATGATCAGATTGCCTCATGTCGTAACGCTCGGTACAGAGTTTCCTCTCATATCCGATCTTTGAAGTTTTTTCTGTTTCTATTTTCTCTTCGTCAACAAACAACCATATTATTAACCAGTGAAGAATATTCGTTAACGACTGTCAGACCTCGTGTTTCCTTCTGTATTTATTTTTATTTTCTCTTCATACCTCGTTTTATTATTTTTTTTATAGAATTAAATATTCGTGTATATTCATCATCATCATCATCATCATCATCGTCATCCGATCATCATCATCCAATCATCATCCAATCATCATCATCATCATCATCATCATCATCATCATCATCATCATCATCATCATCATCATCATCATCATCATCATCATCATCATCATCATCATCATCCAATCATCATCAAATCATCATCATCATCATCATCATCATCATCATCATCATCCAATCATCATCATCATCATTATCCAATCATCATCATCATCCAATCATCATCATCATCCAATCATCATCATTTCTCTATTTCGCTCCTTACAACGCATGGTGCCACCACACTAGCTGGTCCCCTTGCAGGAAGCCCGCACCAAACACTCGCATGCTCTAGTAGTGTGGTTTCTGTAGCAGTTTGCTTCACATTATGAGGTTGCCAGCCCCGTGGACAACCTCATATTAGTCGCCTTGTATGACATGTCCGATGGTGTTGTAGTCCTGTTCTTTCTGTGTATTTTCAGAGACCCCTGGGAACTACGCTAAATCTTGTCACATCTTTCATTCATCCTTTTAGTTTACTTTGTCTCTTACATGATCCATGGGAACTACACTAAACCTTGTCACATCGTTCATTCATCCTTTCAGTTTACTTTGTCTCTTACAAGACCCATGGGAACTACGCTAAACCTTGTCACATCTTTCATTCATCATTTCAGTTTACTTTGTCTCTTACAAGACCCATGGGAACTACACTAAACCTTGTCACATCTTTCATTCATCCTTTCAGTTTACTTTGTCTCTTACAAGACCCATGGGAACTACACTAAACCTTGGCACATCTTTCATCGATCCTTTCAGTTTACTTTGTCTCTTACAAGACCCATGGGAACTACGCTAAACCTTGTCACATCTTTCATTCATCCTTTCAGTTTACTTTGTCTCTTACAAGACCCATGAGAACGACACTAAACCGTGTCACATCTTTCATTCATCCATTCAGTTTCCTTTGTGCTCCTTACGGCGCATGGACCCACCACTACATCTGGTCCCCTTGTAGGAAGGAAGCCTGCACCAGTCACGTGCTCTTGTGGCTGTAGTGTCTGTAGCAATTTGTTTTACATGATAAGCTAGCAGCCCCATACGACCGTGTCATTACCAAGTTTAAATCTGGATTTTTGTTGTTGTTGTTCTTATAACTCGCGTGAAGAAATTTGATCGGTTGGGCTTTATCTTGATATTACCAATCAGCTTTACTGTATCAAGTGTGTGTTTGTTTTTGTATTTATGAATTTAACTTTTTTGGGGGGGGGGGCTTCCTATAGCAAGACTAAAAACAGATCAGTTACAGTATCAGTTTTGCGGGCCAAATTATTTTCGCGACGCGTTCAAAGCAACATTAAGCTCACAGATCAACTCAAGAGTGCAGCTAATACGATAAACAAATTAAATTGACATTATCACTATAGTTGGGACAATTATTGTAGTGTGACAAATACACTTGAGAAAACTTGAAACTCATGAAGTATACTTGTCTTTGTCTGTCTACTATGTCACTTTGTCTTTATTTGTCGATGTCACTATGTCTGTAGCTGTATCTGTCACTCTATATTTGCCTGTCTGTGGTTACTCTGTCTTTGTCTCTCTCTGTTACTCGTCGTTTTCTCTTTGTGTTGCGCATTCTTTTTCTTTCTTTGTTGTTGTCAGTCTCTCTTACTCTGTTTTTGTCTGTCTCTGTTTACTTTGTCTCTCTGTGTTACTCTATCTTTTTCTTTCTTTTTTTTTACTCTGTTTTTGTCTGTCTCTGTGTTACTCCATCTTTTTCTTTCTCTCTTTGTGTCTGTCTCTGTTACTCTGTCTTTGTCTCTTTGTGTTACTCTGTCTGTCTCTGTGTTACTCTATCATTTTCTTTCTCTCTTACTCTGTTTTTGTCTGTCTCTCTTACTCTGTTTTTATCTGTCTCTCTTACTCTGTTTTTTGTCTGTCTCTGTTACTCTGTTCTTGTCTGTCCCTGTTACTCTGTTTTTGTCTGTGTCTGTTACTCTGTCTTTGTCTATCTATGTTATTCCATCTTTTTCTGTCTCTCTTAACTCTGTTTTTGTCTGTCTCTGTTACTCTGTCTATAAGTTTTTTTTTTAAATAATTATTTTTTGTTATTTTCTATTCCCAGAAACAAAATATAACAAAGTAAAATCTAAAACGAACACAGAAAACAACTGACGTTACACGAGACACGACAAATTGCTGCTCGCTATGAAACCACGTGCTTAACCAACCGCATCTCACGTTGTGTTGTTAATGGGAAATAGCATCTTATGTAATACAGTGGCAGTTAATTGACTTTATTGTTTGTTTCATGTGAATGAGCTGAATATGAGGGAACAAATAATAATTGAAAAATAAGAAACTTGACACGTCATTCACAGGCTGGCTTCATGCGAACACTCGTTCATCGATTTTGAACATTTTGCATAATAGATATTTGTTTCACATTTTCTTGTTAAGGTCAACGAAACGAAAGGTCAAAACCTTCACAGACGTTCAACGCCAAAGTAAATATTCGACCCGATAGCTAATGAAAATGAATGACTGGTGAAACCAGCACAGTAAAATAAACAAACAGGAACAAAATAGCTTGAAGCTGAGAATATAAATCCTGAAATATGAAAGAAAGACCACCCGACTTCCCGAACTAAAAGTGATGTTCCAGGAAATGATTGAAATCAAATGCTGCCCTAAGGAATGGACACGTATACACAGATGGATCCGCAGAGGGGGCAGTAAAGAATGGAGGAGAAGACATCTCTTGTGCCAAACTTGAGACTTACTGTTCCGGAGCAGATTACAAAAGACAGATCAGTGGTTGTTCCAGTTCCCCCAAGGGGGTCAGACAGGACACGTCGTCCACCCATCAGATTTAATCTCTGATCATAACTTGCTGGGGAGGACTGTTGTGTTTTCATACAGAACGATTCCGTTTCAATAGCTTTTAGCTACACCCGGATGTTGACAGAGCATGCGCAGAGCATAGCGTAAGTAATCAGACTTCTGCCCTTCTGAACGCGTGTTCCAGTCAGTTAAGTCAACATGTATATAGCAGAAACCAGTTGATGTGTAAATAAAGTGCATTATTACTTCGATACCGTTCTAGTTCTTGTTCATCACATAAAGTAACATAACAACATCTTTCTAAGATTCAACAATGGGAGTATTATCCTTAAGGCTTTCCCAACTGGAAAGATCTCCAGCTTCAGGGCGGAATTTATGGTGCTATATCAAGCACTGAGACTTATCAGATTGGAACAGCAACCACCAGCTTAGATAATGTTCTTTATAGATACAGACCACTACTAGAATCAGTACAGCGCACCAGAAATGAGAACTGGCTGCATGAAAACAGATCTGATCCTCAAGCGTCGCCCTCTAATGGTTAACCTCCCATTGTGGACACGTAGAACAAGAAAGCTGATGCTTTGTCTAGAGCTGGCGACAAAATGAAGCAGTCCATCCTCCCATTGTCCAATGGGCATGTCAGTACCATCATCCATAACCAGTACAGAAAGTCGGAGTGGCTAAGAGGTTTGGCGTCCGCCTCGAGTTCTAAAGACACCGGGTTCGATTCCCAGTTGAGGAAATTTATAGAATTTTTTTTTTCTGAACCAGAGTTCCTAAGGATGTCATACTCCCCCATGGTCTCCTGGATAATGATATGCCTAACCTTCTCGGGTAAGGGTGAAAAAATAGGAGGTCTCGTGTGCAAGATGCGCATGTTAAAAATCCCACGGCAGTTAGAAATCGTAAAGAGTAGGCCATAAGGCCGATGCTCTGGCAAAATTTAAAAATGAGAAACCTACCCACAACAAAATATATATAGAATGTGTGATTCCTATATACACACATTGGGATTCTCGTCGCTGATACGGAGTTCGTGCACTGTGCTGGGATCTAATTGAGGAGATCGGAGCACTGATGGAGTAGTCCATGCGCAATGAAGATAGTCCTTCAAACCAAACCACAACCAGTACAACTGTAAATGGAAAAAAGAAAGGGATGAGGGTAATAGATCTGACTCAATCCACCAGCTTCATAGGCACCAACAAAGTATTCTTTTCCGCTTCTGAAAAAAGATTACAAAGCCACCTCCATCTCCTCACGATCTCACATTACTGAATATGTAAAACTAAACCCCCAGACCCCTGAAAGCATTCTCCAGAACTGCCCAACCCACAATGACCTACGACGTCAAGCCTGGCCTGAGGGTTCAGAGTTGAGGCAGAAGCTATGGGGCTGCCGCGTAGTCATGAAAATGGCTGCGGATTTCGCCTTGTCAATAGACCGGCAGATTTAGCACTCGCCGTAGCAATAGACCGTGTTGGGAGTTAGAAAATGCAGTAGTTTTAATGCCAAGTTTGGCACTTCGCTACCCCAGCCCAAAAGCCACTCTACTTCACGTGATGAGACTGGCAGGGAAACGATTGCTAACGAGGTGTGTGAAAAAGCGAGAGAGTTGAGTAGCGAAGGGTGCATTCAGCGAACATCCGTTTTGGCTGTGTAAATGTGTATATGGGTGTGTGTGTATAGCCCATACGATTTATTCATGTGTATAATATCCTGTAGATGGAAGTATACAACTGTATTCCATATTTCATGATTGACAGGATTGTTTCATACCTTTGGGTGACTTTTATTATTATTAATCTTGGTTGTGTACAAATTGCCTGACCACATCAATGGGTCTATTGTGAAGTTCGTCATGTGTATTAAAGTTATAAACCGTCACTCAGCTGTTATTATTTTCGTTGGAGAAAGAGATGTGTGCACAAGAGTAAATTAATACGTGTTTGCCAGGCACGTAAAGAAAGAAACCTGGACATTAACTTCATATAAATATTGGATACTGATAAACAATCGTGCAAAGCTACAAACAAAAATAAGCTCGAAATATAACCTCTCAACAAATGGGAAGCCAAGCCGTGTGCCTCGCGAATTTTTATTACGGCAATTAATTATGTGCAACAAGTTTATCCATAATGCATTTGCATCAATTGAACTATATAATATGACAGAACATTAGACAGGATTCCAGATGCACTTTTAAGGCAACGTGTATTAGGCTATTTTGACGAACTGTGCTTTATAACAATAATTTGTTATTCGTGCAAACGAACCTTCTTGCAAACGAACCTTTTTTGCAAACTCTGAGGCAAACTAGCCACCGGGCAAAACTAGCCACCGGGCAAACGAAACTTTTGACGCAATGCGGCGGATTAGCCACGCCCTATGACCTTTAACGTCAGCAGGAATTTTGGTCAAGAAATACGCCCATATTTATTTCTGCCTAAGGAATATTTTAAAGACTAACGATTTCCCGATTTTTCAAACATCAGTTAAGGCTTTGCGGGAACAGTACTATGTACAGACGTTCATAATATATATAAAAGAAACTTTATGGACCTTGTTATTTAAGATTAAATACAACAGTTCGACCAGACGACGTATTATCACACAAGTTTACAAAACTTTATAGTTTCTATTTTTGGCTCAGTCTTGCCTTCTTCAGTCAAGTGACTGTACAAACGCTTCGCTTTGTTCAGACCGACAAGTTTTTATCTGCATTTAAGATAGGTTTAGTTTTAGTTTAAAAGCTTCTGGATTGTGATAACCCAGTTTAAAGCATCTTGTACTTTCATAGCGTGCTCCATCTTCGCTTTTTTTTTTCTATTTTATATGTTCAGTGTTGCCATTTTTTTAAGGTATCATTTTTCTCATTCATCTTCGGAAGTATGATGAAAGGTGATCTTCTATAAGTTTATGTGAGGTTTGCATTTAGAGAATTTGAGCGCTTTGACGCATTCATACTGATAGTTCTTTTTTGCATCGCAAACATTTCATTTTTGTTTAGCTGTGGCGTTAAGTATCACGTGTTGTTATCGTTTCGTATAGATGTCTCATATTGTCAGTTGTTGTAATAGTGCTTTCTATACCTTCTCCTCTTTAATTGTTAATGTGACGGTTGTTTGGTTTTAGTTGTGAATTATTTGTAGTGTCTAATAATTATTATTTGTTTACATTTTAATATAGAATATTGTTTTTGTTGTCTTATTTTAGTTGATTTTGATTTGTTTTTGTGTGTGTTGTATTTTGAAAATAGATCATCATCATCACTGTCATTGACACCATTGCATTCTTTTTTTCATTGTACATTTGTCTGGACCCATTGATACACATGGCAAAATTTTGTATATTTTTTTCTGTTATTATAACATGTATTGAGTGTTGCAGTGCTCATTAACAATATTACCATAATTTAACACATTTTGATTATGTCCTTGGTGCTTTTGTAGGACGTATGTATTGAGCATTGTATTGTTCATCATTACAAATATCACCATATTTTGAACAGAAAGTGGTTTCTGGTAGAAAATCATGTCTTCGTTTCCGGACTTCATAGAAATCGGGATTAAATTTAATAAATCAGGAGCAGAACTAGAGATGTTTGCTACCGCCCAATTTGACAGCTATAATGCACGCATTGAAAGACAGAATGAACGTGAATTAAAACGTCTTCAGTTAGAACATGATGAGAAGAAAAAGGCACAAGATTTAGAGAAGGACAAGTTAGAACTAGAACAAAAGGAGAAACTGGAGCGAATAAAGATGGAAGAGAGAGAAAAAGATCTTGCACATGCTCTTGCGCTAGAAAAATTAACGATAGTCGCTGAACAAGAAAAATCAAAGATTGAAGCTGAACGGAAAAAAATGTGTGGCCTTAGAAAGAGAGCGAGAATTGGAGAAAGATAAAGCAATTGAAATAGAGAAATTAAGATTAGCTGCTGCAGCTGCACAGAAAGCAACTGATTTGGAGATAGAGAAATTGCGTATTCAGAAAGATGTAGATCTTGCTATCGTCTTAAGGAAAGTGGAGTTGGACGCTCCAAAAACATCTTCTACTGCCCCTGTGACCACAAACCGAATACGATTCCCAAATTTTGACCAGCAAAGAGACTGTGTAGATAGCTTCCTACAACTATTTGAACTCAAGGTCAGTGCTTTAAAGATCCCCAAGGTTCAGTGGAGTTCTACGTTATGCGATTTCTTAACAGCGGACGCTCTGCAGGCTTATTTTACTTTAGACAGCAGTAGTAGAGAAGACTACGATGTTGTCAAGGAGACATTGCTGCGCAAATTTCAGCTTACGGAAGCGGGATTCCGTGATAAATTTCAATTCTGTCTGCCTAGCAGGAAAGCTGACTTTGGAGAATTTATCTCATTCTTAAAATTATATTCCGAAAGATGGATAGAGTAGTCCGGTATTGATAAGAGCTTCACTGGCTTACGTGATCTAATGTTACGTGACAAGGTGTTGTCAGCATGTAGCACCAATTTTGCCTCATTTTTTCAAGAAAGAAAACCGAAAGACCTTGAGGCAATGGAGATACTTGGGCGACAATATATGACAGCTCACCCAGATAAAGAGGTTCACAAACCAACTTTAAAGGACGCACTCCCAGTATGTGTGGCTCGTCATGACTATAGAGATGGTGGTCAGAGACCTCGTTCGCAGAGTGTGGACACCAGAGTAAGGCAAGGCTATAGATCCAACTACCGTGGAAAATATAACTTCCCAAGGCAGAGGTCACCTTCTAACTTCTCACAGAGACGAGACTATGGTTATTCAAACCAAGGTCAGTGGCGGCACAATTCTAGTCGTGGTGATGAAATGCATCACAAACTGATCGATTATAGACCCACACAAGACAACGCACCCTACAGTGGTAATAGGAATAATGGCAGATGTTGGACATGTGCTACGAATAGACCTTACAAGAAATACTATGGAAACAGTACTAACAAATCAGTGGGCTGATCACCCGCTTGCCAGTCACTCTGATTACGGAAACAACAATTAATTTTTTTGTTGTACCAATAAACGCCACTAGGCGTAACGGAACAACAACTAATTTCTTGTTGCCCTAAGACGCCACTAGGCGTACTGGCCACGGACTGCTTTGCCGGTCTGCGGCTAAGGATGGAAGAAGAAGAAGAAGTACTAACAAACACTGTGGGCATCATGTCAATAGCAATCATGATAGGGTTAATGCATGTGTAAATACAAAGAAGAATGATGAGAAAGGAGCCGACCATGCCAATGCATGTGTTGTTAGCTCACTTAATGATGAAAATTGTTATGGGTGCAAATATTTATTCCAACCTGGTTCACAGCCCAGATTGATCTGCGGGCATGCTCTACCCGCTATGTCATCTTGTGAGAACGTAGGACTGGTTTCCTGTATAACAGGCCTGTAAGTGTCCTTCGTGATTCCGGCTGTACCACTGCCGGAATCCGTAGATCGTTAATTGATGAATCTGCCTTCACTGGTAAACCAGTGAAGTGCATAACATTTGGAGGGAGTATAGAGTGTTACCCAGTGGCAGAGATAGATATTGCCACACCTTTCTTTACAGGTAAGGTAAGGGCATGTGTCCTTGGGCAATCAGTATCTGACATTATCCTTGGTAATATACCAGGTAGTAAGGATTGCTCTCCAGAGGAGATACATAAATGGGTTGAATCTCACCCAGTGTTGGCTCACGCTGTGGTCACTAGGGCCCAGCATGCCACTGAATCCAAGGCAGAGCCAGCTGTACGATTTAGTGAGTGAGCATCTCTTCAGAATGTTCATAATGTTTCCCCCAGTCGTTCGCGGCCAAACAGCGCGAAGATGTTGCTTTGCAACCATTGTTTGCTCTAGCAGATAGCAAACATGTGAAGAAGACAAAAACTTCACGTTACTGGTTTGAGTTTAAAAACTGTCTAGATGCTTTGACAACTATGTTTTAGTCAGGAGACATGTAGTTATTCCAAAGAGTTTTAGACCTATTGTATTGAATACTGCCCATGACTCGCTTTTAGCTGGGCATATGGGGATTAAGCGTACTTTGTTTCGTGTCACCTCGAATTGTTATTGGCCCTGTGTTAACAAAGACGTAAGGCTATACTGCAGGTCATGTACAACTTGTCAAAAGGTAGCACGTAGGGGCAAGCACCATGCTGCACCTTTACAAGTCACTGATGTGCCATTACGGCCTTTCACCAAGCTTGCGGTTAACATAGTTGATCCTATGTCAGTCATGTCAGATAGAGCATATCGATATATCCTAACGTGTGTAGACTTATGTACACGTTGGCCGGAGGCCATACAATTGAAGACTAAAACCTCAGCAGCTGTCGCTAATGCTTTATTTGTTATTTTTTGCCGCACAGGATTTTCTGAGAAAATCTTATCAGATCGTGGTACTCAATTTATGTATCAGATGATAAAAGATATTGAGAACATGTTAGGAATTAAGCATTCGTTTACTAGCCCATACCACCCGGAAAGCAATGGCGTTTGCGAGCGTTTCAATGGCTCGTTGAAGCAGTTGTTAGGAAAAGTCACCGAGACATGTCCTCGTGACTGGGACCGAATGTTGCCAGCGGTCTTATTTGCTTACAGAGAAGCGCCCCATGAGAGCACTGGCTTTTCGCCATTTGAGTTGGTATATGGTGCCAACGCTAGAGGTCCTATGCACATACTCAAGGATTTGATGTTGGGATCAGTGGATGATAATACTGTCCGCACCAGCTATGAACTGGTCATTGATCTCAGACTACGCCTTGTGGATGCATGTACTTATGAAACAAGTATGATACGTAATGCTTCGCATAGGTCGAGATTGCGCTGCAACCAATTGTCGCAAAATTGGTTTCAAGTCATTGCAAACGGGATCAGTTAGATTTATAAACCCGTCTACGATCGAACGACCGCTTTCAAAATGGCGGCGTATCAGCGAAATGTGTATCGGACAGAGGAAATCACCAACGATAAATAAAAACAGAAGGGAATCCGTATGAAAAGGATTTTACATTTCAGTACAGGGAAGGATGGTGTATAACTGCATATAAGATGGAACGGTAGGAAGTTCTCATTTACGGAGATATATGCGTATTTCGGCTGCCCACAGTTACGCTAAAAGCATGTAAACTCACTTCTGTTCTAAATATTAAAATCAACAAATAACAGTTTGGGAAATTACATGGATAGGAAGATAGAGTTTTATCAGCTGTATAAAACTAGATAAGATGGAACTATATGGATATTATATATGCCGAGAATGATAAAGGCAAAATTTCAGTCGACGCACAGTTCGGCCGAAATCACTGTTCGGGAAGGATTTTTCAGGCTTAGGTTTAAGCTGTGACGTCGGTACTCTCCGATACGTCCGCGCTATACGTATTTAAAGCGTATCGGTAAACTGAGCTACAGACAACGAAAGAGGGTTCAGACAGACTGGAGGCAGAGTTTCGCCACGACCCATGAATTGTGAGCGGATCGCCAGAAACATTTTTAAGTCCAGTATCTGAAGTCTGAGGGTTCCATGAAATAACTCAAACCAGACTGTCCAGTATCAGAAGCCGGTGTAGTTCATCCGAGGCAATCCCACCAAAGTGCAGGACCCCCAAAGAGTGAACTTCAACTGGTCATTGGCATCCCTACTGTTGGGCCTACCAAGTCTGATATCAGCAAAGGACAGTTTCAGCAGTATCAAGTTGGAAAGATAAGTGTCCTGTTTGACACTGACCACCTATACATGTGAAACAGCCAATAGTTGAAAACAATAAGTAACCATACAGAAATTCAGTCAACTGATGACAGTTATCCTTAAATTCAAAGGACTAATAACAGTGATTTCAGTAACTTTATTATTTAAGATCTTGAAGTATAAACAGACCATAATAGTAATTGTGTGAATACTTTTATATATATGTATATGCTCTTTTCCAACTAGTAGAAATAGAATATTAGTGTAATTATTAAACTATTTTAACTGTACCTGAGGATTTATTCACTTCTTCCATTTGTGGTTTCAGTGAATGTTCATTTTACTTATCCCCTAGAATATAAGTAATCATAAGATAGTCATAGGGAGGAGACACCTTAAATCCTGGTACTACTTCTTACCAACTGGGCCAGGGTTTTTACAGTCTGACTATTTTTATGATAACAATACACCAGTGCTTATTTCTAAGACTGGGGTATTACTTGTAAGGTCAGAACTCTTTACTGGCATACTCCTACATATAAATAATTTTAAATAACCTCCCGCTACACCAATCTCGAAAATTACGGTCGTTCTTACCAGGACAACAAGTATGGCTACTTCTTCCGACCAAGGAAAATAAACTGCTAATTTCCGGGCACGGCCCTTTTAAAGTGGTTGAGGAGAAAGCTGGTGTAGATTATGCCATTGACATAAGGGGCAAAATTAAAACATTTCACATTAATATGTTAAAATTTATTTGGAGCGCCCTTCTGAGTTAGAACCTATCTTGGACAGTATTTCTGACGAACCTGTTAGACACACTTTGTCAGCTGTTGTGGAATCTGATGATTCTACAGCGAGCGATATTTCTTTTAATTTTCCTCTCCTTCCTTTAACATCTTTCGAATCTTGGAGAGATGTAACTGTGTCAGGTGATTTAGATTCTGGTTATCGAGAACAGGCTGTTGCTGTTTTAGAATCTTTCTCTGATATGCTGACTGAACTTCCAGGTCGCACTGATGTTATCTCTCATGATATTACATTGAGTAATCCTATCAAACTCAGACCGTATACTATACCATTACACTACAGATCTCAAGTGCATAGTTAACTTAGGGATATACTACGCATGGGCATCATTTCTCCTTCTGAATCATCCTATGCTTTTCCTATGGTTCTAGTTAGAAAGAAGGACAAATCTCTTCGCATCTGCATTGATTTTAGACGTCTTAACAGTGTCACTCTCACAGATGCTGAGCTTATGCCTGTTTTAGAGGATCTCTTATCACAACTATCCCAGGATACATACTTTAGCAAACTAGATCTATCCAAGGGATTTTGGCAGATCCCTTTAACTGATAAAGCCAAACCGCTAACCGCATTTATGACTCCATATGGGTTATACCAATGGAATTATATGTGTTTTGGCCTTGTCAATGCTCCCGCGACTTTTGTGCGCATGATGCGGAGACTCTTCGGAGATAGGGCTGATGCCATCACATACATAGACGACATCTGTTTATTCCATAGTTCTTGGCAAGAACATATCACAGGATTAAAATCTTTATTAATGCTACTTAGAAAGCATGGTTTGACAGTGAGACCTTCAAAGGTTCAGATTGGTTGTCGAGAAATTTCATTTCTTGGTCATTGTGTTGGTAACCACAAGTTTTACCCCGATGAGAAGACTGTCAAACGCATATTAGAATTAGATATCCATCGGACAAAGAAACAAGTTAGGAGCATGTTAGGACTCATTAACTTTTATCACAAGTTCATTCCGAACTTTTCATCTATTTCTTAAGTCCTGTCATCTTTGATTAGAAAAGGAGCTCCTAATAAAATTATTTGGTCCGATACTTGCAGTGGAGCTTTGAACAAAATTAAAACTGTATTTTCCAAGGCACCTATTTTGGTGTTACGTAATATCACTATGCATTTCTTCTGAGGACTGATGCTTCCCAGACTGGCATTGGTGGTTGCCTGTTGCAATGGTTCAATGATACTCCACATCCATGCTTGTATGTAAGCAGGAAGTTGCTACCAGCAGAAACTCGGTATTCCACCAGTGAAAGAGAACTCTTGTCCATCATTTGTCACGCTATTTACTTGGCGCACACTTCTACCTCCAGACGGACCACCGTCCACTAACATCACTAAATAAAAAAAACTACGACAAACAGTAGATTACACAGATGGTTCTTGCTTATCCAAGAATATATATATATACAATTATCCCAATAAAGGGATCAGAAAACTTTCTGGCAGACCTATTGTCAAGGAATGTAACTGGAAAGTGAAATTGTTTGTGCCAGATGTTGACATTGTCCGATCTTGTTTTGTTTTTCAGGTGATATACTTTTGAAACTTTCATTTTACGACTTTAATTGCATTTTTTGAAAGATTGGATTACATATTGTCTAAACTGTTTAGATATATCTGTTTTCATGTCATTTGGTACTACAATTACTATTTCAAATATATTAGTCTGAACAGAATGATTGTTCTTTCCTAATAGATTAATAGTTCTTGGGCTAACTGTCCACTGTTCTCAAGCGAAAACCCTTGGTTTCCGCCCAGGAACAGGGCGGCAATGTTGGGAGTTAGAAAATGAAGTAGTTTTAATGCCCAGTTTGCACTACGCTACCCCAGCCCAATAGCCACTCTACGTCACGTGCTGAGACTGGCAGGGAAAGGATTGCTAACGAGGCGTGTGAAAAAGAGAGAGAGAGTTGAGTAGCTAAGGGGGCATTCAATGACAAGCCGTTTTGGCTGTGCAGATGTGTATATGGGTGTGTGTGTGTATAGCACATAACATTTATTCATGTGCATAATATCCTGTAGATGGAAGTATACAACTGTATTCCATATTTCATGATTGACAGGATTGTTTCATTCCTTTGGGTGACTTTTATTATTATTAATCTTGGTTGTGTACAAATTGCCTGACCACAACAATGGGTCTATTGTGAAGTTCGTCATGTGTATTAAAGTTATAAACCGTCACTCAGTTGTTATTACTTTCGTTGGAGAAAGAGATGTGTGCACAAGAGTAAATTAATACTTGTTTGCCAGGCACGTAAAGAAAGAACTCTGGACATTAACTTCATATGAATATTGGATACTGATAAACAATCGTGCAAAGCTACAAACAAAAATAAGCACGAAATATAACCTCTCAACAGACCGGCAGATTTAGAACTCGCCTTGGCAATAGACATGCAGATTTAGCACTCGCCCTGGCAATAGACCGGCAGGTTTAGCACAAATAACAAACCGAACGCAAAATAATAAGACGTTATAATAAAACATTGCTAAATATGTCTTTGTAAGTAAACAAGCACATCAAGAAATGAAGGTCACATTGTAAGAATGTATTGGATGAAACTAACGGTAAAAAAGAAGGAAGCAAGTACGGATTTAATTTAGGGCGCTGTGGAAGGGGTGTCTAAACAACTGCTCAAAATGGACAAAAATGTCACGGGTTGCCCCCCCCCCTTTTTAAGCTCTGCAGTAGTGGTCCAACAGTGGCCAAAACTCAAGAGTAACTAATGTGGGTCTTTAAATGTGTCTACCTTCGCACGAGATTACTCTTGGCAGAGTTGTAGTGAAAAGGATAATGATGCTTCTACCTCAAGGGACTTTTCACAACATATTCAGAAAAGCGAGAACAATGCTGCACGAGGCTGAGCAAATGTTAACTCTAGTATCTGCCTTCAACGTTTGTTAAGGATGGGGTTTTCATATAATTCGTTAGCTCATTCAAGCCCCCAGCTGAGTATATTTAAGAAATTGGCTGAGACATACGAGTGTCGTACGTTCAAAATGATTAAATCAACTTTAGATTTGTCTTTATACAAGTAACAAATTTAATAATCAATTATGTTTTAACAGTTATAAAAATGTATAATTCCTTATAGAAAAAATATCATATCATCACTGGGTGATTTGTGCCGTTAAAAAATTGGATACTTCACTTGGTAACTTTTATGTTTCTACTTAGCTGCCAATGAGTTTGTCTGTTCCACTCCAGCTGATGTTTGGTTCTTTGTAGATGGATGACTGGATCACACTCGTCACCGGTCAAGTTTGAAAGTTGTAGCACGTTCCAAGAAGTGTCAGGGAGTAACTACCAAGCTGGTCCCGCGTCTCTAAGACCCGTCTGATGATGGTGTCTAGCGTCGACTTCAGGCCACTTATACCCTCACTTGTTCCAGAGATAGTGCCCTCAGTTGGTAGCACCGACTAGTTTTACAAAAGAAGAGAAACAAATACCTTCTGAGCATTGCGTGTCTGTTGCAAGTGGAAGTGGTCTGTTGCAAGGCGTGGTTTGGTTAGCTCTGAATAATGTTCCATGTGATATTAATAAAACAGTTATAAATGTCTGGCCATTGTTTTATCTTCTTGATATTCTTGAGTGATCGTGTATCGTGCCTTCTATGTAAGATTACGCGAATGCAGGGGTGGAAGATTCTGAACAATAATTGAATGACTTGGAATACGATTGATGTGACAAGTCGGTTCCATTGAGTCCACCAACATTTAATACAGTTTACACGTCAAAACGATTCATGCATGTTGATCACAAAGGTACATATTATAACTTGAAAATATATGGCATAGATATGTAGATATCCTATCAGTCCTTGTCCAATAATCAAATTACTGTATGCAGATTGTCATAGCTGTATGCACGCGCGGTTGGGGTTTTCCAACGGCCGACAGTGAGTCTATGAGTCTGGCAAAATCAAATACTATGGACTGTAATTCATCCTTCCTTAATTTTCACTTTCGTACTGACCTTTAATCATTTCAAATCTTCGTAATAGCAATGGACTGACCCATGTCCGTACTTGCATAAAATATATCTGTA
Organism: Oreohelix idahoensis; assembly: GCA_024509875.1. Lineage (NCBI taxonomy): Eukaryota > Metazoa > Mollusca > Gastropoda > Stylommatophora > Oreohelicidae > Oreohelix > Oreohelix idahoensis. Next base: position 512,072 of record JAMPIV010006286.1, on the reverse strand, counting down.
TGGCAATACCATGCCCAACATTGGAAGGAGAGTCAGACGCGTCTTAACAGCTTGACGGTCAATGTGAAAAGGGTAGCGTTTCTTAGTTACCGACTGTGTCCTAAACAACGCTATACACGTCATAATCGATCGTGTATAAAGCGTTCATTAATTGAAACATCTATCGCAATATATTAAATGTCTTAACCTTTAACGTCTGGTAACCTTTAGCAGACGGCGTTAATATCATATACCGTAACAATTCCCTGTACACCGGGGAAAAAAAAATCGATAGATTTTTTTTCAATATCTATCCGACTTAACAATTTTTCAAAAAAAATTTAACACAATTGTGACATATGGCCGACGATGTTCTGAGTAGAACCGTGTTGCGGTCGTGTCAACTAACTATTTGTCATAGTCATCTAATCATAAATCACATTATATATCAATATTATACATATTATTATATCAACTAAATAAATGTCCAATGTTAATAGTGAATGATAAAATTAAATTAAAGTAAGGTCTGTCGTATTAGTATGTCATATAGGAATTAATTTGACTAATTAAAATTAAATTAATTAATTAAACTAAGAGTTAAATTATTAAGGTTCTAATGTAACGCGATGTTATGAGAGAAGAAAAGACAAACTAAGTGAGAAGAAATAGAAAGAAATTCGAATATAAGTTTTAACTTAATTGTGTGTGTTAAGTGTTAGTGAATAATAACTATCTAATTTAACTAACTAAATAATGTATAGGTACATTAAAAAAAAATTATTAATCTAATACTTGTGTGAGATTTATTTTCTCTTTTCATAATTTCTTCTTTTAGTATTTCGTTCTCTTTTTTTTTTTGTTCTTTCATTTCATTTTTTTCTCACATTTCATTTTATTGATAATAATTCAATTAAGAAGTTAAGTTAACTAATTAATTAGTATAGGATATGATGATCCATCCGTAGTCTTGATCCTGATGAATTCTTTTAGGCAAAAATGTTCAAACGTTTACGTTGGAAAGAAATGTCATTTATCCTAGCATCCAAGAATTAAGTGCACCTAGGATAATAAGTTCGACTTGTCGTCAGATATTGTTTCATGATTGTTCAACGAATATTCATATATCGTGTATGGACGTTAGACGAAGTTTGAATGTCTATATGTATACCTTGATTGTCTTTTAGTTCAATTCTGTGATGCATATAGTGTTTATAAAGTTTAAATTGAAGGCAAGGTTAGTTCCTTTATAGTTGATACTTCGTTCAATCCAATGTAGTTCTGATTGATGTAGTTTAAGAGTGTCAATGTTGATTATTCGTCGTCAATAGGATTACGTGACAATGCATCTGCCACACAATTTTCAGTGCCAGGTATGTGTTCAATGGAGAACTCAAATGGCTGTAGGATGATTGAATATCTGGCGAGTTTCTGGCTGGTATGATGTGATCGACGCAGGGATGCTACAGCACGTTGGTCCGTCTGTATGGTGAAGGGAGCACCGAGCAAGAAACTTTTCAAGCTTCGTTATTGCCCAGATCACAGATAAAAGTTCCTTGTCGACTGTTGAATACTTTGTTTCTGCCGGCTTTAGCTTTCTTGAAATATATAAGGTAGGATGTAGAATGCCATCATGGTTCTGGAGCAGGCATGCACCAATGCCGTAGTTACTAGCATCTGTTCGTAAGAAAAATCTTTTGGAAGCATCGGGAAGTCTTAAAATTGGTTCATGCGAGAACAAATTTATAATTTTGTTGAAAGTTTCATTGCATGTACCAGTCCATGTCACCTTCACCGGCATATCTTTTTTTAACAATGAAGACAATACAGCCGTGATGGATGACAAGTTTGGTATGAATCTACTGTAATATTGAACAAGTCCTAACAAACTCCTGACCTGTTTCTTCGTCTGAGGAACTGCTATGTTTAGAATTTTGGAGACTGTACTAGGTAACGTTCGGATATATCCCGATCCAATGATATGTCCCAAAAAGGTTATCTCATTACACGCGATTTGCACCTTTGTAGGTTTAGCAGTTAGATGATAATTCCTTAGAGTGTCAAAAACATATCTAAGTCCCGAAACATGTTCCTCAAACGACGAACTAAACAAGCATATGTCGTCAATATATGTAATAACGTCTGGTCTACCTGATAAAATTTGTCGCATCAGGCGAATGAAGGTAGCTGGCGCATTAACAAGCCCAAAAGGCATCACATTCCACTGGTATAGACCTTGTGGAGTGGAAAATGCGGTGTAGTACTTAGCCTTTTCGGTCAGTGGTATCTGCCAATAACCTTTAGTTAAGTCTATCTTACTAAATATAGTTGCGTTGGATAGACGTGGCAGTAAGTCGTCGATAAGTGGATGTGGTTCGCTGTCAACTATAGTCTTAGCATTTAATTTTCTATAATCAACACATAGTCTGATGTTATTGTCCTTCTTCCGGACAATCACTAATGGAGAAGAGAATGGCGAATTACTAGTCTCAATGATTCCCAGAGACAACATCTGTTCAAGTTCCTTAGTAGTTTTAGCAAGGAAATGTAAAGGAACAGAATAGGGATGTACACGAATAGGTGTATCATCATTGAGAGTAATGTCATGACTGATAGCCGATGTGCGACCCTGGACGTCGGTCAACACATCTGGATAAGATTGTAATAGATTAGCAATCTGTAGACGCTGTTGCGGTGTAACCGTTGAAGAGATGGTTACATCCCGCCAAGATTCAGTAGGTTGAACTACTGGTACAGGTAACGGTAACTGTACCTCAGGAAAAGAAGATTCTTCTTCCTGGATGACAGATAAGTTAGTATAATGACAAGTGGATACTGTGTTGTCATCTAGTTCATGAAAAATTGACTGTAAGTGTTCAGGACGTGTATGAAATTGCTTGAGCATGTTAATATGAAATATCTTTTTGTGTCCCTTGATATCTAAGACGTAATCAACGTCGGAAATTTTATCAATGACTTTGTAAGGACCATTCCAAGATATCAATAATTTATTGTTATTGTGAGGAAGTAACACATAAGCCTCGTCGCCTGGGAATAATTGGCGTAATCGTCGAGACCTATTTTGTAGAGATCGAGCCTTAGCTTTTGCAGCCTCAGAAGAAGCTGTTGCCAACTGGCAAGACTCAATAATGTTCTTCCGAAGATTAATCACGTACTCGTAAGATGACTGAGTGTCCTGAGTCATCTCGTCGTCAATTAATAAGTCTTTTATTAGTCCCATAGGACCTCTTGGGGGAGCACCAAAAACTAATTCAAAGGGAGAGAAGCCAGTTTGTTCATGCGGTACCTCCCGATAAGCAAATAGAACAGCTGGGAGTGCTCTGTCCCAGTCATGAGGGTGCTTAGCAGTAACCTTATGTAGTAGTTGTTTAAGTGTACGGTTAAGTCTTTCAACCGCACCATTACTCATCGGATGATAAATACTACTTAAATTCCTATCAATGTCCCAAGTTTTCATGACTTCCTTCATGGTGTCAGATATAAACTGTGACCCATGGTCTGATAAAAGTTTTCTAGGAAACCCTATTCTAGAAAAGATGAGATGTAGTGCATCAGCTACATCTGTGGTAGTGGTGGTCTTTAATGGGATAGCTTCTGGCCATCGTGTGCACAAATCAATGCACGTAAGGACGAATCTATGTCCTCTGGCCGATGGTAGCAATGGACCAATAATGTCTATTGCCATCTTGTCAAAAGGTCTCACTGAGATATCGCAAGCCTGAATAGGCGCCGTGTGAAAAGCTCCACGTGCTTTCACTTCTTGGCATGTAGTACAGGAACGTACATACTGCGAAATATCTCTTGACACCCCTGGCCAAAAGAATGAAGACAGTACTCGAGATCGTGTTCGAGTATATCCCATATGTCCAGCACAATGTGAGTCATGTGCATGTTGAAGAATGTACCGTCTAAAAGTATATGGGACCATAACTTGTTGTTTCATTTGTGATTTGTCATTAAAACATCTAATCAATATGTCATTTTTAATAACAAAACAATGTTTGTTATTATTACCTGAGGATAGATTGTCAACTTTATCAACCAGCTTAAAAAATTTTTTTAAAGATTTATCCTCTTTTTGTTTGGTTGCAAATGTTTCCCTGTCAATAGGTGAATTGACTACAAATTCCTCTTGGTTGTCTGCATCCATTTTATTATCATCAACTTTCTCCATGAGTTGAGTCTGCGCTCTAGTCGTCACGGCGTTTCCAGTGCATAGGTTATGTTTCTCCCATTCTATAATCTCATCTGGAGTACAATCTTTACTGCCGTGTATACGACCAACCATCAAATCAGCTATAGGCTTTTTTAGCATACATACTTTTACGTTCCCTGTGAAAAAAGGAGTGTTAACATGAATAATAGCTGTGGGGTAAAACTCTATTGTTCCACCAAAAGTCATGCAACGGACATATTCCCCCGTTGCACAGCTGGGATGTACCAGCGACTGTCGTACACCAATCGTTGTGGATCCCGAATCCCTCAACACTGAGACGACGGATCCATTAACTAATCCCCTGTTAAAAATTAGTAGGCCTGTTCCATCGTTGACTGCAAGACCTACCTGTGGTATAATATGTCCGCAGTTAAGCACTGTTTCTTTCGCCTTCTGAAAAATAAGATTGCATTGCTGGCAACTATTTGCCACATTATAATTAATAGCAAAACATGCAGCAGAAGACTGTGTTGTATTATTGTCAAGTGGGACCTGAGCTATAGGGGTAGTATTATTTGTAACTGCCGCCCCTGTATTATGGTTGTAATGAGATGATCCCCGAGAATGAGATCGATTCCGAGTATAATTGTTAGAATTATCTCGTCGTCCTCTATAGTAACTATTATCTCGATGTCTCGAGCCATGATTATTACCATTCCAGTTACTATTATTATTGGGAGTATGTGATCGATTATAATGAGTGTTATGTTGACCATTGTGGTAGTTTGTTTGAGGTGAATAATTTCTATCTCGTGATCTACCTCTGTTGAACTCATTTTTATTGTTGAAATCATTATTATGTCCCTTCTGAAAGTTAACATTGTGATTTCTTTGGAACCTGCTTCTGTCTACACTGTGATGTCTTTGTTTGTTATTATGATTGTAGGCCATATTAGACGCCACAGGTAGAGGTTCTCTTAATGAGGAGTTAGAAATGGTTGCATTCGGATGTGCCGAACAGTAGTTTAAAGAAATTTTTTCTAACTCATCCATAGTACCTGGTTTACGCTCCTGCAAATATGCAAAAAATGGCTGGCTAACCGAAGATAATACCTTATCCCGCAGTAGTAAATCAACTAATTTGTCGTATGATTTGTTGACTTCTGCCAGTTCAACCCATCTATTAAATGTATTGCGTATATTCGCAATGAATCCTGCAAAATCCCTTGGAGATTCAGGTAAAATTCCCTTAAATTTCAACCTACAGTGTTCCTCGTCCAGGTGAAACCTTCGTAAAAGCAAGGACTTAATAGCACCGTAGTTATTTGCTATTGATGGGTCAGCATTTTGAGAAGCTGTCAGTGGTTCTCCAACCAAGAATTCATTTAACTTGAGTACCCATGACTCTTCAGGCAAATGGTTAGTTTTGCAAGTTTGTTCAAAACGTGCCAGGAACGATGAAAGGTCGTCGACGTTCAAGTTGAAAATGGGTAATTTAAAGTTGTAGAAATGTTTAGGTTGGCTGGATGATGATCCATTTTGTGCGTTATTATTCTGGTTTGCATCAGCACTTTGTGCTTGTAATCTTGCTGTCTCCAATTTAATACGCGCCAATTCCATTTCTTGTTGTAAAATAATTTCCTCTCGTTTCAATTTATTCTCTTCTTCCTGTTTGGCGATTGTTCTTTGCTCTTCTCTTTCACGTTGAGCAATCTCTCTCAATCTATTTTCCTTGGCAATTTGCTTCATCTCAAGTTCTGCTTCCTCTTTCTTTAATGCAGCTTTTTTCTCTTCTTCCTTTCTTTCATATTTTTCCAGTTCTGATTCAGCAAACTGACGAAGTTCTTGAGATTTATAACCATATTCACGACCAATTTTAACGAAATGGTCTATAGTAAGCATTTTGACTTTTATCTGTAAGTAATTATTGATAATTACTGATTAAAATAGTCAATAGTAGCTTCAGAGTAATTATTATACTTACTCAACTTAGAAATATTCAATATAAGTAATCACAATAGTACTGAACTTAATGTCTAAGTTCAACTAATAGACAATATTTTGTAACAATATTGTATCTAAATAATACTATATCATAAATAGTTATGATATCTGTTAAATATAATGTAATTATATCACACAATTAATCTCAATATCCAATAATGTTGGGTATAATTCCTAGTAATTATATTGTTCAATGTACTAAGTCACTCTCTTAGTACCAGAAAAGTATATTAAATAATATACAATGGGTCTATTACCTCAAAGGTAGCTATAAGATTATTTTATTTTGTCAATATATATATTATATTATTATGCCCTAGGCATCTATGATAAATTGTAGTGCTACTTTCTTGGACTATCACTGCATAATTATGCAATGTCCCATATTAACCTTAATTATCAAAAAAAATTAATTAAATTAAATTACAAGTGTATTATTGCATATAATAACATATTATTAATGTAATATTAATATATATTATGAGGACAGACAAGCAATGATGCAACTAAAGGGTACAAACAATGTCAAGACGCAAACAAGACATTTTCACAATTAAAAATGAATTTATGAACTAAATAAAATAAGCGGAAATGTCACAGACCAAATGAAGGGTAAAGGTCTGACCCGAGGTAAACTGAATATTCAAAGTACACACAAAAAAAATGACTGCGAAAAATGATGACGTCACAGGACTCATAACGGACGAAAATTTAACAATCATAAAATAAATGATAGTCAGAGGAGAATGGACGAAATAGTAACGAACATGGTACAGAACTGAATAAAATTATTAACTGAATACGAATAAAATACACCAATTATCTACGGGACAGTACAGCTAACGCAAATTGTCAAACGGTAGCAGATTTGGACAGACTGTCCAATGGCAACCTCAATGGGCTTCCAAAAATGCAATCGTTTAAGTTCCCTAAGAACGACTGAAATCTAGGTGGTCAGCTGTTCGCGACATTCCCAGAGATTTCAGTTCCCTCTCCAACCGGCCCACGAATTAACAACAAATACATACGATGGAAAACAAATTTAACATATATACATGAAAATACATAGACATGCCTAATCAAAGCAAAATGGACTCAGTTATTACGGTTTGCAATGACGACAATTAAACAGCTAGACTTATCTTTACCGTTGCTTCGATCAGTGCTATAGGTCGTCAACAGCTAGGCTAAAGCCCCTGACTGTCTGCTCCTGTAGTCCATTTCTTGTGTCTGCTTCAAATGACTTATTTTTCCCTTGGTTAGGCTTAACAGAACGACTTCAGTTTCTCCGATAGTTTCACCTACACGATTTTCAGTGACGTCACGTTGTTAGGCATTAGACTGTGTTCCACGTCATCTTCAGCTGGATCATGTGATCGAAAACTGATCGTAAATATTTCCTTCGAAAGTCATTCAAAAATTTTTTTGTTTTTGGTTGTTTTTCTCGTCCCCAGACACCGGGCACCACTGTTGCAAGTGGAAGTGGTCTGTTGCAAGGCGTGGTTTGGTTAGCTCTGAATAATGTTCCATGTGATATTAATAAAACAGTTATAAATGTCTGGCCATTGTTTTATCTTCTTGATATTCTTGAGTGATCGTGTATCGTGCCTTCTATGTAAGATTACGCGAATGCAGGGGTGGAAGATTCTGAACAATAATTGAATGACTTGGAATACGATTGATGTGACAAGTCGGTTCCATTGAGTCCACCAACATTTAATACAGTTTACACGTCAAAACGATTCATGCATGTTGATCACAAAGGTACATATTATAACTTGAAAATATATGGCATAGATATGCAGATATCCTATCAGTCCTTGTCCAATAATCAAATTACTGTATGCAGATTGTCATAGCTGTATGCACGCGCGGTTGGGGTTTTCCAACGGCCGACAGTGAGTCTATGAGTCTGGCAAAATCAAATACTATGAACTGTAATTCATCCTTCCTTAATTTTCACTTTCGTACTGACCTTTAATCATTTCAAATCTTCGTAATAGCAATGGACTGACCCATGTCCGTACTTACATAAAATATATCTGTATGGCAATACCATGCCCAACATTGGAAGGAGAGTCAGACGCGTCTTAACAGCTTGACGGTCAATGTGAAAAGGGTAGCGTTTCTTAGTTACCGACTGTGTCCTAAACAACGCTATACACGTCATAATCGATCGTGTATAAAGCGTTCATTAATTGAAACATCTATCGCAATATATTAAATGTCTTAACCTTTATAATTGCACGTCTGGTAACCTTTAGCAGACGGCGTTAATATCATATACCGTAACAGTGTCCCGACACATACTGATGTGCCCCCCTGTTTTCATTCCACCACCCCATCTATCTCAGAACGTTACTCTCTCTGAGAATTAATCTTAATCTAAGTGAACAAAAACTTTCTTTACATTTAAATTGAAGAGATTTATGTTTAACTTTACATTGGTTGAAAAGGTTAATAATATAGATTAAATATGTTTTCATTTACATCTACACTGGTTGAAAATGTTAATAATATAATAAGTATGTACATCATTTCTTACATCATTCACTTCCTGCTCCATATGGAACTTGGAACTACCTCTGCTTTTAGTTCTCTATTAGAAACTCGCATAAAGCAGTCACCAGCCCTTGCAGTAGTGGATCATGAAATCATCATTCTATAAGCTGAGGTTGCCAGCCTCAAATGACTTGGACATCCACTTAGCAATCTTCACGTATTAATATTCACATATATATATATATATATATATATATATATATATATATATATATATATATATATATATATATATATATATATATATATATATATATATATATATATATATATATATATATATATATATATATATATATATATATATATATAATTTCAAGTGTTAATAATGCACAATATAGAATTATAGCTATACAACATACCCCAAACTGGCTTTGGGATCATAGACAGGCTGCTGGCTCAGAGAAATAGCTAAGATAACTTGTTGAAGATGCCTCTTACACGTGTTCTGGGGTTGTTACTTTATAATAAGCTCCCACTTTGACTCCGTGTTTCAGGTTCCTCAGAATCCGGTTTTCCTTGCTAATAATAATAGAGTTTTCCTGGGCTTTTAAATCCTCAAGAGGCTCAAAGAAGTCCGGTCCGATAAATGAATTCTGATTCTATTCTTAACTCTGGCAGGTCTAGTTATCTCTTGACGAGTTGAATTTCACAGTGCTTTCAATCACCTAAAGTGTCAGATTACATTGCAACTTTCGTCCCATGCACGTTGTTGTTTACTATTAGACCAGGCTCAAATAAGAAATGTTGTTATGTTTACTTCAATCTACCAGCACTTACTGACATGAAGCAACATTAATTTTAGCTATATTATAGTGATTTAAGCCCTTTTTTAGACAGTCAAACGTTAGATTATGCCATTTTTGTGTAGTGATATACTGCATTTTCTATACTAGCGACTTAAGTATTTTGTGAGTTTGATTTGCTAACCCTGGTTACACCACCATTGCTGCAGACACGGTCAATTTAGAAGTGTACTGCTTATCATTTTTGTATGGTCAACATACACAATAAGAAAAAAATTGTTTCTAATAATTTAATTATAAATTCTAAGACTGTTGTTTACTAACTTAACGAACAATTCTAATAATTTTTGCGTGTTATTTTTTTTGTCTCTCATAGTTTTCTTTACATATTTTTAGGATGTTCAAAAATTTTAATAACATAAACAAGAAATGAGTTAATTTATGTTGTGTGCTCGTGTGACAAAATGAATTTTATATAAAATTATAAACATGGGTTGGTCGATAGGAGGACTGTGTCGTCAGCATATCTGATTTCCGGGATCTGGTACACGCCGATGTTAAATGGGTCAAACTCTGCGTGTTCTTGATAACGTTGAGAATACCCTGGACAGAAAAAAAGACCAACAGAGAAGTACTGCACTCACTAAACGTAGAGGAAAATTGGCACCTTAATACCATCGCAATAAGGAAGCTGAAATTGTTCATATAAAAAGACATAATAGTATAGACAAATTAGTGATGGAATGCATGGTCCCTGGAAAAAGGGGAAGGAGTCGACCTAGACGACGGTGGATCCAGGACATCACAGAGAGTCTGAACTTGTCTTTGGTTGATGCAGGTCGACTTGCCCAGAATCGTGATGTGTTCAGAGCAGCTGTAATGGAGACAACGTTCTGGAGAGAATACGTACCTTGATGATGATGATAAACAAGGGAGATTAAGACGACAATTATCAATACCATAAGGAAATTTAGTAGACTCGAAAGTCAACGACACTGAATACGTTAAAGAAGCACTGGTTCAGTGCATCTGTAACAATATTAAAAGCAAGACCCTACAGCTTGGTTTTTCTTGCAGTGTTCATGACTAAAGGTCATAAGTACACGTTTTTTGTATAGTTTTTTTTTTTTTTGGTTCGGTTTTTGCCTTCTTCTGGCAAGGCGCGATCCTTTCAACCTATTTGGTTATATCAGAGCGCATTTACCATCCAAAAAAAGTCAACTCTGTTGACTGCTAACCCGATCAGCGTTGATAAATACTAAGTCCTGGAAAGGACCAACATTATCTATCTGCTAGCATAAAGCCCTAAAAAGGACTCGCCAGCTACACCAACTTATTTTTTATTTTTCAAATTTTATTTTCATTTCTTTCCAATTTACAAAGAAAAAGGTGCGTTTTACATGGAATACAAGGAGAGTACATTGTAATCGTATAATACTCGCGCGTAATCACATCATTTGCATCCTTTAACAAGTTGAAATAAAAAAAAAATAAAAAAATAAAATAAATAAAAAAGTTAAAGAGCTAAGACCTTAAATTATTATTATTTTTTTTACATTGCATATAATGCACGCACTTAGCCGCGAAATTTAATTTACACGCTTAAGAATAAGATGAAAAAAAAAAATTTGAATAAGAATGAGATTTTCCAATGTCTGAAAGGTCAATGCATTTAAAAGGAGACATAAACAAGAAAAAGGGGAAAAATACATGAAAACATTATATACATATAAATACATACACAAACACATACATATGCATTCCTGCACATCCTTACATCCAGACACACTGTAATGAAGTCTGAAACATATCTCGGCATCATTCAAAATTTATCACCTCGCAAACCCCGTGGATATAACTGACCAATGAAACGCCAGCTTGGTACAAGTAGTGTCGTAGGATACGCTAGGCTATTCAACATGGAGAAAACGAAAGTGTAGATGTTGATAATATTTCGGAAGGCAGTGTGCAAATAATCATCATGGAGTACCTAGTTAAAGAAGGACCCAATTCGATAATAGGGATCATTAGCCTTAGGCAGATAGCAATAGATTCAGTGGATGTTTTGTATAGCCGAAGTTATTATGAATAGTAGACGTTGTGTTTTTCCCTGTTTTTGCTGCTCCAGTGAATAGTCAGATAAACTATAGGATAAAGTGGACCTCAATAGTGATAGAGCTCATTCATAAGAGTAAAATAAGCCTAAGATGGAGGAAATCGGTGCAGATATAAGGACTCCACATGTTTTGGATTTTGCATGGAAGCACACCTTGCCCTACCTACACGATTTCGGATGTATGCAAAAGTACTTTGGTCTAGTTGTTATCTCGTACATCCGCAAGTCCACTATATAAGGGGAGGGAACGGAAGGCACACACACACTCGCCGCCTAATTCAAACAACAGACACGGAGCACAGCATCTGAATCAACTCCTTTGCCATCTGCAGAAGTGTGAGCAGACTGTGTAACCATTACAAGCCTGTCTGTGATTGAGGGTAAGCGAGATGTTAATTAAATATATGTATATGTAAATATATTATCAATGTGTGCTTAGAGTAATATTGGTATGTGTAGAATCATTGTGCTATTTCTGGAGGAAAACCCGAAGTGTGTTGGTTTAGTTTAATTGTTTATTAAATCAGTAGAACGAATGGATTGAGCTAGTTGTTTGTGGAAAGCGTTTTAAAGATATTATGCTTGCTGGAAAGGACTATCCAAACTGGAAGAAGGAATGACTGAAACAGATTGATTTTCTGTATTATTTGATATATGACACGATGATTACCATAAGGCCTAAATGATTTTAAAGAAGCAAATCATGAACATAACTGTAGCAAGTGAGTTACTGAAATATTGTGCTGGAACGTGAACGAATTATGTTATTCATGACTTACTATATCTCTTATGATTTACCACAGCTTGTCCGAACTGTCTCATTATACCTCCTGACTGTGTAGGGAGACAATTAGCGATACTAAGTAGGTTGTATATTATGTTTCAGGTTATATCCTGCATTGAGTGTAATACAAAATCTATGTGACCAAGTCAGCTAATAGATGTTCAAGTTTGTCAGAGCCTTTGCCAGTATTAACTGTGTCATCTTGACGATTTGGAAGACCCGCAGTGGTGGAGTTCTCTCCAATCATATTGCTGTACGAGGCCTAGCAGGACTTTTTACAGATAAGTAGTTCTTTGTTGGGCTACTTGGACTTTCAAATACCATTTACACACCTACGAATAAACAGTGTCATGATGCTATCTATTATAGCTGGTGGTTTATATAGACGACACATGACAGTCATATGAATCGTTATAAATTAACATGGATATTATATTCAAGAAAGCACAAAAGGAAGACAGATTCCATCACGGATCCAGAGAACAGCTGAAAAATGAACTTTATAAATTAAATGTAAATGAAAGTGAAACAGACGTTATTTTGAAATCAATTTGATTTTATTTGAAATTTAACTGAAGAACCAAAGAAAAAGATCTTGTATATAAATAAATTATAAATTGTCGTCAGTGAATTATTTAAATTTGGTTCAAAGTTCTTGTTGTTTAGTGAATTACCCCTAGCAGAGTCAGTGTCCAAGGTTAGTCTGGAGAGGAGCCCCATAGGAAACTAAGATAGTACATTACCATCTCATCTAGGAACCTATACAGCTTGACTAAACCTTTGATGTCGATACACCATTCCTCTTATATGATTATTTTTCCAAACTTACTTACTTACTTAGTCGTTCCCCTTCTACCGTGAGGTGTAGAGGTTTGGAAGAGAGAGCGCCAGACCATTCTATCAGCTGTCTTCTTCCTGGCCTGGTTCCATTCTAGTCCTCGGTCCTTCAAAGATTGTCTAATGTTGTCCTCCCAGCGGACTCTGGGTCGTCCTGGAGGTCTGGATCCCTGGCTCTTTGTTTCCCATGCTTGTCGTGGTAGCCGATCTTCTCCCATTCTGCAGACATGGCCAAACCATCTTAGTTGGGACTGTTCTATTTGGGTCTGCAGCGGATGGGATTTTAGGCCTTGACGGATCGTCTGGTTGCGGACCATGTCTCTTCTTGTTACTTCAACCACTTTCCTCAGATATCTCATTTCTGAGGTTTGGATCTGGCTTTTGTGGGTTGTAGTCATTGCCCACGACTCGCATCCATATGTCAAGACTGGGACATAGGTGGAGCGGTATACAGCCATCTTCGTTTTCTTACCAACCTCTTTCTTGCTGAGGAATCCACGATTTATGGCCTGAAAAAGTCTCCCAGCCGCTGCTTTTCGAGTGGCCAACTCTTCTTTGATGCCTCCCTTTCGGTCTATAATAGCTCCGAGATATTTAAAGTGGTCGACCTGCTCCAGGACCTGTTCTCCCAACTTAATCTGATGTTTTCTTTCTTCTCGTGATATCACCATGAATTTTGTTTTAGAGCTGCTTATGACCATCCCTCTCTTCTCCAGCTCTTCCTTCCAGATTTAGCAATCAGGGCAACATCATCAGCAAATGCCAGCTCCGAAATATAGACCTGTCTCATCTTCCAGTACCCCACTGAATACTTTCTTGTTCTCTCCTTACATGCCTTGATGACATCGTCCATAAGGAGTATGAAGAGGTAAGGTGATAGGATATCACCTTGTCTTACACCAGTGGTGGTCCTGAACTCTTCTGACTTATGGTTTGCTGTCCTCACATAATTTCTGCAGACTTGTAGAAGCTCTGTATAGCATGAATCAGAGGTGCTGGAATATTCTTCCTTGCCAAACAGTCCCAAAGTTTGCTCCAGGGGACCCTGTCAAACGCCTTTTCCAGATCTATGAAACAAAGATGGATCTCACTCTTATACTCAAGGGCCTTTTCACTCAGCTGTCTGAGTGTGAAGATTAGGTCTTGAGTACTTCGGTTTGCTCGGAATCCGCACTGGACCTCATCCAATTGTGGCTCAGCTAGGCGTCGGAGTCTCTGCTCTAGGATTCTAGAGTAGATTTTACCAGGGACACTGAGAAGGGATATGCCTCTATGGTTTCCACATTGTCGATTGTCACTCTTTTTGAAAATTGGTGTTATGATGGCAATCTCCCAATCCTTTGGTATGGTCTTGTTGCACCATGCTGCCTGTAGGACCTTTAAGAGTAATAGGTCGCCTGATGCTCCCATGTACTTAACCATTTCTGGTGTTATACCATCATGCCCTGCTGCTTTGCCCATCTTGATTTTCTCTAGTGCTGTCCTCAGTTCTTCCATCTTTATGTCATCTTCACCATCATTGGTTTCCTCTTCTGTGTCAGTGGTTATCATTTCTGATGCTTCATCATGCTCACCATCCAGGAGTTCTGAGAAATATTCTTTCCATCTTTCCATTACTTCCTTCGGGGCAGTAAGCAATTTGCCTTGCTTGTCCTTTATAAATTTGAGAGGGCATTGTTTTTCTTTCCTCATGTTCTTTAGGGTCTTATAGAACAATTTCTGGTTTTCTTGTGCATCTTTTTCTAGCTTTTCTCCAAATTCTTCCCAGGACTTCTGTTTTGCTGCTAGCACTTTATTTTTCCAAACAAATAGTATAATATCGAGTGTAGGTTTAATGATGATGTTAGTGCTTTTCAACATATTTTGTTTCATGGTAATACTTAGTTTGTACTTTTCAACATATTCTATTTCATGTTTATAATTAGATACTGTGAATGTGAGTATGCTATTATTTTACCTTTACAACGTTGAATTCCTTGAATTGATGGGTAAAATATATGTGAGAATAAATGAAATCAGTATAAAAGACGAGAGAAAGGAAGGGCAGAATGTCAGACGGGCCTGTGAGCCCAATTCTCAACCCTTTGAAAATAAAGTTCGTTCGTTCGTTCTCTCTTAGACGAACCTATGTTCCTATTTCTCAACACTTTGAAAACAAAGTTCGTTCGCGCGCGCTCTCTCTCTCTCTCTCTCTCTCTCGCGCTTTCTCTCTCTCTTTCTCTCTCTCTCTTAGACGGGCCTAAGTTCCTTTCTCTCAACACTTTGAAAATAAAGTTCGTTCGCTCTCTTTCAGTCCCTATTCATACAATCGTAGACTTTTCGAATACTTTATTAGTTTTGATTACATGCCCCCCTAATCAGATTATCTTTTCTTATAATATCAATTGTAGGTTCTAATGACGATGTTTGTACTTTTCTACATATTTTATGTCATGTTTATAAGTAGTTAATGTTAATATGAGTGTGCTATTTTATTTTACTTTGCAACGTTGAATTCCTTGACATTGATATGTAAAATGCATATGGGAATAAATGAATTCAGTATGAAAGGTGAGAGAAAGGAAGGGCAGAATGTCAGACGGGCCTGCGTGCCCAATTCTCAACCCTTTGAAAATAAAGTTCGTTCGTTCTTTCGTTCGTTCGTTCTTTTTAGAGAATGGGGTATTTCTTTTAAGACCAGTCACTTATCTGCCACTATCCTGGTATCATCTGATACATCTATTTGTCCAGGATATTGTCATCATCATTATAGCTTTCTTCTTGCTACACACACACTCTTATTTATACACATGTATGCACGTCCACTACTAACGCCCTTTTCTCTATGAAATAATGGTGTAGTATGTGCAAAAAGGAATAGTATTTATCTTTACTGAAACTTACGGTAGCTGACTTAAGTACTTTGTTTTTTGTGTAAATATATGTAGAAAAAGTTGTGTATTAAAATCTGTTTCTTCATAGAGAGCTTTATTTCTACAAATCCATTCGAGGTGTCTATATTCTGCCAAAAGCGTTTGTAAATGTATTCTAATGTGGTGTCGTCTGTGGAATGATGCTGAGCGTAACTGCTTTATACTCGTACATATCTACTTCTGTTGTTGTATATTTTTGCAATGTCTGTTTTAAAGTGTTTAAAGTCTGTGTCACTATATCACAGTAAAAGAAAAAGTGCTCCTCTGTCTCCTGTGTACTGGTGTGGCATAGTTTACATTTTGGGATGTTTCTCCATTGTGCGATAAGTTTTTGCCTAACGGGTGTCATAAAAAAAAGTAAAGGATCCCGTTACACGCCCTATTGAAGCATATTGGGAATATGGTGTTAGGCCCATATTTTCTCGACCGTCGGCACAATGGGTGTCATGCTGTATAGTAATCTGAAGGTAACCTCCTACGCTGATGGAGCGACTGGTAACTCGTATAGGCTGCTGAAAATAGGATGGTAATCGGTTATGAAATACTAGTACCCACGTTTTATCCTTGTTGCAAGTGACGGTTCTTGGAGACTAATGAGATTTCTGTAAATGATACGTGTGTTATGTTGTAATAAAAGTGTGTTCCCCTGTATGCTTTGTATGCATTGCTCGTAGAACCGTGGTAAAATGCCAAAATAATGGGGTCGATTATTGTTGTAACGACCATATAATAGTGAGCAAGAGGGTAATGTTCAGGATTTTTAACGATTTCTCCTATGTACCTGATTCTTATAGCTTTTATTTTTGTTGTAATATCTTGTAAAGAAACTCCCCCTCCGTTTTTGAGTTGCATTAACGTTTTGTGTTTTATACATCGTAAAGTATTTCGGAATAACAATATTCTTGTGCGTTTCTTTATTTGTGTAATAACTTCTTGAGGAATGGTTTGGACATTTGCTATGTAAATCAATGTAGATAAACTAAAAGTGTTAATTAAAACAGCTCTTCCGAAAATTTTTGTAGTTTTATATTTATTTCTATCTAGCATGTTTTTTAAAAATTATCTAACAAGTTCTTCCATACTTCTGTATTCCTTTGTGTTGGTGTGGCAGTATATGTTATTCCGTAAATTTTAATTTTATTTTCTTGGAGCAGCTGCAAAGGAAAATCTGATCTGTTCCTCCATTTACCTATTCTCATTAACTTTGATTTCTAAATGTTTATTTTTGCTTCACTGGCCTTTCCAAGCTCATTAAAGGGTGTTTAAAATATTTTGTATGGATGAAATTATGGTTGGAAAAAATACCGTGTCGTCAGCGCAGGCGGCTAGTTTTCTTTGACCTTGTCCTGGAATGAAAACTCCCGTGACATTTGTGTCTTGTCTGGTTTTTTTCTAACACGGGTTCTATAGATGATAATACGTTTAACAAGGTGAGAGTGGGCACCCTTGTCTAACCGACCAAGTTAAATTAAATGGTTCTGTAATTCTATGATTTATTAAAAGTCTACTTTCGGGTTTTTTGTATATCATGTCAATCCACTTTCTAAAGTATGCCCCTCGGCTCCAACGCCCGAGCTAGTCTGTGTTAAGTTGTTGTCTGCTATTATTAAATTGACATTGTACTGTTTTTTTTTTTTTTGTTTTTTATGTAAAACTTTTGCCTCGTCTTGGCGAGGCGCGTTCCGTTCAACCTAGTCGGTTATATTAGGGCGCATGTCCAAATATAAAAGACCCTTAGGTCTAGATTTCAAATTTACATTGTACTGTCCGTTGTTGCTTCAGCCTAGTAAACGTCTTCTTTGAATACAATTTAGTTTTCTTAGTTTAAAGACACACTTAATAATTACAAGAAGGTAGATTGATAAATTCCTCCTTTATTCCAGTTAATGATATCCACCAAAAGATAGATATAAGTGGATGGAAGCAGGCATCATCATCATCAGTTGATAAGATCTCTATGGTGTTGTTTGCTCCACTGTAGTGTATGGAATGTCAACTTGACCTACGCAGTGGTGTGTAGACATGGATTGAGTGTATAATGTGCGAATGATAATAAGGGTTCGTGGTGTTGACAAATGTTCTTTTCTCACACTCATGTATGGCTGGAAGTCATCGACACCAACGACTGTGTACCTTTACTAAAGTTTAATTGGACGTACACACTCGACAGCACAGATAGTGACAAATCACAGGTTGGCATAATACATCATGGTACAGTGGATAAATGGTCTTGCAATGTTACATGGGCACTCATGTAGAATAATAGTATAAAGGACTGTCAGTAGCCAAGCCCTCAGTATCGCCCATACATATATATCATCTGACTTCACTGACTGAGCACGTCAGCTTATAAACAATATTTCAGATGGCTTCTAAACCTAATCTCGTTTAGCGACGATTCTCCAACATAATGTTCAGCACATATTTTTCCATATAATAATATTGAACCGCTAATAACGGGTTCTCATGTGTAGCAGTGATCTCTGGACTAAACAAGCGATAATACGGGCATCCCTTTTCTCTTCTTGAAAGTCACTACATGTTTTGGTTCCAAGATGGATTCACTCGTGAGCTGTCACTCACGTTTGGATACAGATAATGAATCTGTCCTAAAGTTAGTCATTCATAAAACATTTCATTGCTCTGTAGATTTGATCATGAACAATTGACTGCATTCTACAGGATATAGTGCTGCTAGGAATCGAAGTCGTTTTCATCGAGTCAAATATATTCTCTTAGACATTCAAATCGTACCTATCGAAAATGGTGGCTTCGTACGAGAGTTCATAAGAGTGTCTATTATTACCTTGGTATCAGAAATATGATTCTGCCATTCCTTGGCAATACGAATAAACACTGGGGTAAAGCATACACGATAGGTCTAGACGACTATCACTTTCCCCACAAATACTGAGATCACTTTTTCCCCCGGCGACAAGCCGACATAGAAAACACAGTCCCTATCAGGACGAAGCCAAATCACACCACTCTCTAGCGGCACATCCGCCGAATAGCCTTTGACCTCTCTAGAGACAACAGAACATATAGTTCGACTTAGATATGTAAAGATATACAGATATAAGACAGACTCGTCCTACTCAGACAAACAATACACATAAATTCAGGCCATAGATATTCTGAAGCAAGAACAATCTATTATTACCCAAACAACGAATAAATCGCAGTAAAATGGATTCATCCGCGGAGTTCGATCGAAGAGACGGCACAACTTTCAAGGGAAGTAACTCAATAATGACTTTCCCTTAAGCACTAAAAAATTACCTATTTTGTTTACAAAATATTTGCGAACATAACAAGTATACTAATGTATAATATTGTAAGATATCAAAGACTGCACGTAACATAGATTAATACTAAAGATGAGCTTAAATTAAAACATTAAGTGACTGGGTTGTTTTAAAACACATATTGATTTAATAAGTTTATTACTATTAGCCTTCTAACGCCCGCAATTTTAAATACAAAAAAAAATTTATATTTGCAGTTGATTGTTTCCCTTGGTTAAAAAAAATACTTAAATATAGTTATAATTTTTTAATTCTACACTATTCTATTTACTGTATGGGCTTCAGTATGGGCTTGGCCAATGCCAGCCAACTGGATCCATGAACGATTAAAATGTACCAAGAGCATCGAAGAATTGAAAAAAGGGACACATTTACGCATCTGTTTAATAAAAGTAATATAAAATAAAAGGTATTCACATTTCTTCCTTGTTAGTAAAGTAACAATAATTTTTCCATCCCAGTACATGAAGTGCATACTTGCGAACAATACATAACCAAGCTAGCACTTAGGTACGTGGGACATGCTTGATATCTTTTAAGCACGAATTCACTGCAAACATTGGAGATTATCAGAGTATCATATGATTTTATTACATTGACAAAAACCAGTTGATAACGTTGCACGATAGTCATTACTCTGGAACCACAAGGGTAAGACAAATACAGGGATAAGGAAAAACATATGGTGAAGAGAGCTGGAGACTGCCATGGATGGGATTGTGACGGATCAATAATAGAAGCTACCCTTGAATTGTCGGATGATAATAAAAGTACCCTTGAATAGCACCGGGGGCCCTGAATTTTATGTTGAAATTAAATTGCAAACGTGGGTCCCACGTGGAATTCCCCACGCATGCTAATTAGTATGCAAATAGTTATCATGCGGGCAGCCACGTCATTCGCTTTGTCTTAATTTTATTTTAGCCACGCCTACTGTCTTATCTCTCGAGCTATTAAAATCAAGCTATTTCTTTATCTTTGTCTGTCATCCCGTTCAAGGAGGCGTCGCCAGAGGAACGGCAAGCGGTCAGTTATCAAAGACTGTTGTAGTCTCTAAGAACGTAGCAGAGTTTTAACACCTCTGGTTAGCACGTTAACGCGAACTGGTCTAAAGAGGGTTAGAAATCTCAGCAGGACGAAGAGGAATGGGGGAGTCTGGCGGTAAAGTTGGGTAACGGAGCCTTTTAATTCAGATTTGAACGAAAGAGTTCCCGAGAATCAAGAGAGGCGAGAAATCTCGCATGGGGCTATTAATTGTCATTAAATTCATATATATCGAAATCTCTTTAAAATGCAGTTATCATTCGCGCCAGAGAGTTGAAGAAGTACCTAGCTCATTTATTAGAATCTAACAAGATTTTTTTTGGATTTTCTTCTATACGTGGAGTCTGAATTCATTCTGTGTGCTGCGGTAAAATATATTGGAGTCTTGAGTGATTCAGTCGTTTATTTTCTTCATTTATTTCACTGGACTTTTGTGTTAATTTAAACCTATTAAATAAACCCATAGCAAAGTTTTCCAGATGTAAATCGAAGAATGTAACTATCCGTTATTTCACGAGTAATAGATGCGTAACATAATTATAAGACGCTAGGCGATCGAAATTGTTTAATAACCATATATTTCTATTTCATCTTGTGTAAATTTTGAGTAATTAACTGTTCATAGCTAGTGGTAAAAGCGATACATTAGCTAGTCACTCGTGAAGTTCTTTTTAATAGAAATAATTAAATACCGGAGTGATTTTACAGGTCTTACCTAAAACGCGGGTGTTAGAATATAATTATAGTAGGATTACCTGTTTTATAAATTCTCTTTTATACAGGTGATCATACCTTTCCGATCCAACGGTTTTATAGAGATACATGCTCAGATGGCTTAAGGCATTAAGGCATCTCAATTATATACTGTTCAAAAAAAAGAAACGCAACATTATTGCAGTGGTAATAGACACCAAATTTCAAACTTGTACCAAAATTTTATTTTACGGAATTAATGTTTCAATCTTGGCATGAAGAAACTTTCAGACTTTACCAATGAAATGAAGTTCATTAAATTTGGTTTGGACTTTTATTCTTTGCGACTGATGCCTTTCAGTAAGGTGTATGGCCTCCTCTGGCCTCTATCAGAGAACGACATCTCCTTGACATGGATCCGATTAGCCGTTGGATCTGTTGTTGTGGGATGGCTGCCCACTCTTCCCGCAGTGCAAGAGACAACTGTCGGAGATTGGCTGGAGCCACGTCTCGCTGGCGGAGTCGTCTTTCGAGTTCATCCCATAAGTGTTCTATGTGGTTCATGTCTGATGACATGGCTGGCCATTGAATGGTCTGGACGTTGTTGTCAGCGAGGAACTGGGTGGTGAGTTGTGCCACATGAGGTCGAGCGTTATCCTGCTGAAAAATCGACCCTCGTGCAGCCAGAATTGGAAGGACGTGAGGACGAAGAATTTCAGCGACGTATTGTTGGGCATTCAGGCGTCCTTCAATTTGCACCATGTCACTTCTTCCCATGAAGTTGATCGCCCCCACATCAATACACCTCCACCACCATGTGGAGGAGCCTCATCAACGCTGCTCTGGGCGTAGCGCTCATGGACTCTGCGGTAAACTCTTCTCCGTCTATCGTGTCGCTGGAGCACAAAAAAATGATTCATAACTAAACTAAACCCGTCTCCAGTCATTCCCAACGGTCCATTGACGATGCTGATTCGCCCACTGCAGTTGGTTCTGGCGATGCCGGTCCGTAAGAACAGGACCTCTGTAAGGTCTTCTAGTCCAAAGACCAGAGTAGTGCAGTCGGTTCCTGACCGTTTGATCTGACATTCGACGAGCTGCTAACATTGACTGGACTGTGGAGGACGCAGATGCAAGTCGATTCCTGAGGTGACGCAGCCGTATGAAGCGGTCTTCGGCAGGAGTTGTGACTCTGGGTCTTCCACTGTGCGGCCGGTCTGCCACTGAGCCAGTTTCTTGAAATTGCCTCCAAAGGCGACTAATGGTGCTTCTAACCACATTAAATTATCTGGCCACTACACTTTGTGACTGTCCAGTCTGTAAACGTCCAATGATGATGAGTCGTTGTTCTGTAGTGAGATGAGCCATACTTGCGCATTGAATTTTCAACTGAATTTATTCGAGGAGCGTCAATCTTTTATAAGCATTCAATAATATGGTCAGAGAGTTTTGTGTTCAGTAAGTTTCACGGGATTTTCATGAACCTGTCACGAGTTATTGTCAAAAATGTTGTTTTGACTTTGACCTCTTTCATGACCTCACGAATCATGAGGTGGGTACAATTCAGGTAACCACGAGAAGTTAATAACCAGGTGGATACAGCCGATAGGTTGACTGATGTCCAATCAGCGAATATCTTTTATAAAAGTAACACCAAAAAAGCTGCGTTTCTTTTTTTGAACAGTATATATGTTCCTAAACATACAAACATTGACAGAAAAAGTCTGATGTTAGAGACCCTTATAGGTCCACCTTCTCAACCCATGAGAGCGGCGCAATAACCAGAACACTTCAAATGTTAAATTGTGTTAAATGTTAAAATGGAACGGACAATGCAAGAAGATTTTAAAAAATCTGATTCATATAAAGTTCCCTGGCCTGATGAGGCAGAACCTACAGCACTAATTTTCTTTAATCAAACCCATATGACAGTACAGTGTTCCTACCACCAAATTCTACAGAGAACATTTACGGCTATTTCCTCCAGAGAACAGCCTGTGAGTACCATTCTGCTGTTTGATAATATTTTTACCTTCACTGTGACAGAAACCTAGAAAAAACTTATCCCCACCAAATACCTGCAGTACATATATGAATACCCTCCCCCAAGGAAAAAATATAATCAACGCACCATTTCAGCAAATCTCCGAGAAAAAATAGCATTTGCCTAGACGGAGTTTTCTGGGGCTGAACTGGACAAACAACAGGACATATAATAGTCTTAAATACATTGTGTTTGATTTAATTCCATGGAACGTATGCAGCGTCGGCAGAGGGGTAAGCCTGTATGTAGTGAGCTCACTGTATGTATGTAGAGAGTGAAACGGAACTAAAGAATTTATTTTCTTAAGTTACTACTAATGTAACATCCTCTCTCTTTTTTTCTTATTTATATCTCACTCAATTTGAAAGGCCCACGGGATAGTTAAATTAAGGACATACCCTTTACTCATCCTGACTACTCCCCACTCCCATTGTTAAATCATTTGTTTGATCTTTTTTGGGTAAATAACTTCGGTTTGGATCATTCCTAGTTTTCCATATACCAGAGGGAGGGTTTATGAGAGTATATTTTTCTTTTCTCTGATGTAACTATAATTCACTGATGTAAATGATAACTATGTATGTTTTTTTGTTCTGATCTATTTTCTAACGATGTAATCATCATCATCTCAACCCGTAACCCGTCATGGGTTGTAGGGGTGCCATGGTGGAAGCATCAGCAGACAGGGTCCTCCACTGCTCTCTATCCTCAGCAATGTAATAAACTTAATAAACCTTAAGTTATTGGTGTTGGTCAAAACCTCCCCTGCCATTTATACGTGACCCCATAGTTTACCTGTTTGTTTCTACGTATGTACGTATTTATGTCACAAAAATTGTTTGTGTGTGCGCACGTGAGGGTAGTGTAATTTGAATCAATATCAAGTGAGAAAACACGTCTCCATTAAAGTGTGTCGTACGAGATATGTTGGATTGAGCAATTACTCAATCCAAGACAGTATTTTCTCTTACACCAGTTCTCCTCGTAAACAGGACTATTTCTCACACCTTTCTCTCACATAGCTCTCACTATATCACCTCTGCTCAAATGGGACCATAAATATATTAGGCCTATCTATAAAAATTACGACAGGGATAAAGAATAAGACATGTAAAGACCATGAGCGTACGGCACAGGACAAGAAAGATTGGAGTGTATCTGTTGAAAGCTGTGCTCCGCAGGTAGCTGAAAGATTGTTATGATGATGATGATGATAATGACGATTTTGAAGATGATGATAAAGATGATGATGCTGCTGCTGATGATGACGAAGATAATGATGATGATGATAATGATGAAGATGATGGTTAGAATGATGATGCTGATGATGCTGATGATTATGAAGATGATGAGGATTGTCGCATAGAGATTTATGATCAATAGATTTTCTACATTCTTTTCTTTTTCTACCCGTGTCCTCTATTTTATTATCGCTCCTTTATCCTTTTCCTGTGTTTTTCGCATTCGTTTGTTTGCGAAAAATATTATTTTTTCTCATTCTAGCGTTTACCTGTTTCTTTTCTCTTACTGAGAACGCATTTATTGCATAAGTATGTATAGTAATCGTGTCAGTCCCTGGACGGGACGAAATAACTGTGAATATACGGTCTGGTCAGACATAGGAGCAGACATTTGACTAGCAATTCCATCTGACACGTAGCTTTTACGGCTAAAGTTATGGGCGAGGTGTGGAAACTGCCATCTGCCTCGACCAGAAATGAGACATTCGTCTAGCATTTCCATCTGACACGGCCCTCTACTGCCAGTTTCTTAGACGGAGGTGTCAAAGACGCGAAGTGGCAGTTTATGGCAGTCGCCTGATTTAACGTAAGTGTTAAGAGGAAAGGGGGAGACAGGGTTTTTGGAAATAGCGCATCCTGTGGTCTGTATAAGATATCTTAACCGGAGTTTTAGATTTCATTCACTCAGTAACTTCGCAGTCAAGACTAGAACAACCTACGTTCGATTCCTAAGAATCTATGTTGATAGAAGATGGCATTTAGTTTGGTCGAAGTGGTTTAGTTCTTAGTAGTTCTGTGTTGAGGTAAATATTATATATCTAGTATTTTATTATTATTATTAGTGAGTGTTTAAAGTGATAATCGCTTACTTCATTTTTCTAGTTAGATTTGTGCGCAGAAGAATTAAATATAAGTCTGTTATATTCTCTAGCTGACGTGTTTCAGTGGAAAGCAGAATAAATTATAATTTCTAGCTTAAAAACTCGTGCAGCTATAAAATAATTCAATTTAACTGCTTAGTCGAGAATATTGTAAAACTAACTTATAACTCACAGTGGGCTGATCACCTGCTTGCCAACCAATCTGATTACGGAAACAATGATAGATTGTTTGGTCTGTTTCTGTTCCACAAAGACGCCACTAGGCGTGGTGGAAACAGCGATAGATTGATCAATTTGTTGTTGCCCTAAGACGCCACTAGGCGTACTGGCCACATACTGCTTTGCCGGTTGGTGGCTAAGGATGGAAGAAGAAGAAGAAGAACTTATAACTGCACTGATTCATCATTGAGTATTGACGAAATACGTAGGTATTTCTAATTCATGATGATTGATTTTATGAATATAACTTATTTCACGGGAAGGTTTTAAACGATAAGTCAAGCCTCCGCTTGCAGTTGATAATGTAAGTTATATCCGAGTACATAGTATGTATATTATTTTATACGTTGTTTTTCTTTATTCAGTGAAACTGGGGTGACCCAACTTTGCCAGCGTTTGAGTACCATTGAGAGAAGAAACATTTTTATCTTTAACCACGTAGGTTTACAAGTTAACACCTGTCTGACAGTGCGCGTGTCTCCATAAATAGACAGAGTACAACTCTCACTAACGGTTTTATTAAAGACTAAATGCTTATACTGTGCCTTTGAGTCAGATAATATTTCTTCACAAACTCTCAAGTACATTTTCAGCCTTTGTGGCAAGTAAGATATTACGATCAATAACTTTTCCGACACTGTTGACAAGTGGTGGTGTGACCAACTAAATTCCTATACTGAGATAAGGCACCCGACCTGACATTCCTCATTACCAGAAACCTAAGCTATTGACACTGTGCTCGCTGTTAACGTTTGTGCCTGGACAATTTTAATGTGACAGAACCAGATATCCTAAAATAAGTAGAATCAAGGTAACGTTCCCTGAAGCAGTGAATTCAACCCGTCTTTTTTGGAACTGGGGTTGCCTTGGCCACGGCTACCATTGAAGATTCTGTATATGCATGTCCTAAAAATTGTGTTTCCAGAAGTTGCTACCAAAGCTGTAAGTACGCATGAAAGCACGTGATCACGGCTGAATGAATAGAGAGAATGCAGGACTGAGTGATTCCTTTATTGTTGTATTTTAGCACCCATTTTTGCTGTTTACAATTTCTTTTATGCAAGTTTTGTTGCTAACAATATTTTCCTTAGGATAGATCATGCTAATAGCAAAGTCTGTTCATATCTTTAAAAAAAAGGAAATTTATTAGACTACAGCAGATGTATCCATGACTCTTTGGGGCTGTCATCTTTTCTTCTAACAGGACTGTGGGCTAAACATCGAGGGGATGGATCATACTAATGGGTCTATCATTCTTGTAGCAATCCCTTGAATCTATAACTATGTGTATATGCTCAATGTAATTATTTTATGTGTTGTGATGAAATCTTCTGATAATTAAAAAAAATTCATTTAAACTTAATCAGCGTGTCGGTCAGCTCGTTCCCAAAATATCTGTATAATCATTTGTTATAGTTTTCCCACGTCTGTACGACTAACTGACGTCTTAGTTGAGTGTGCATGCGAGTGGAGATATGTATTTAATATATATATATGTGTTTAGACTGTCTGACTCCTCTAAATCTGTCGTAGAAGATAGGCTGAAAGAGAGAAGATTTCTCGATTTCAGAGACAGCCTCTATCACATTTTACGATCTCACTCGTGGAAATCTATTTCTATTATCATCTCTCACTGTGGCTATCACTCATTCTAATCTATTCAGAAGGGACCAACCCAAGTCTTAATCCCCCTATCAAAAATCTACGACAAGGATGAAGATGATAATGATGATGATGGTGATGATGATGGTAATGGTGATGATGATGACAATGATAATGATGAAGATGATGATGAAAATGATGATAATGTGATTTGATAAGTAGTGTTAAAGGATCCCGTTACACGCCCATTGAGGCATATCGGGAATATGGTGTTAGGCCCATATTTTCTTGACCATCGGCACACTAGGGGTGATATGGTCCACATCACGCCGGGTGATTTGATAATGTATCTTCTATTCACTGTTGCAGACAGGACAGAAAGGACAGACAGGACAGAAAGGACAGACAGGCAGGCAGGCAGGCATGCAGGACAGGACAGGACAGGCAGACAGGGCAGACAGGACAGACAGGACAGACAGGCAGGCAGGCAGGCAGGCAGGCAGGCAGGCAGACAGACAGATAGATAGATAGATAGATAGATAGATAGATAGATAGATAGATAGATAGATAGATAGATAGATAGATAGATAGATAGATAGATAGATAGATAGATAGATAGATAGATAGATAGATAGATAGATAGATAGATAGATAGATAGATAGTGATAAGTGCTTATTTTGTGATATAGCTCGTCCAGTCACAATGTTCTTTAAATGGGTCAGGTTACCGACTGTTGGGGGCCCTGACAAGGTGTACTGTTAGATGCGTATATTCTGATTGAATGAGTGAGTGTAAACATCAATAATGAAGACGCGAATGGATGACAGTTCTACCGGTACACAGGACACTCACTCCAATCACATGTAGAAGTCTAGGATGGTTGGAACCACTGTGGTCGCTTCATACTGTTTAATTGGACGCACACACTTGGACAGTACGGGTATAGTTAGAGGAAAACAGGTCGACATATATCATCATACTGTTGATCAATGGTCTACAATCTTAAGTTGGCATTCATGTTGAAGAACATTACAATGGAACGTCCGTAGACAAGCACTTAGATTTCCACTGTTTATAAATATAATCATCAGGCCTTACTGACCAATCATGTCAGTTAATAAATAATGTTCAAGCATGACTCCTAGACAGAACCTCTTTTCTAGCGAAGATTCCTTTAGGTAAAGTTCAGCAAATATTTCTGGAAACAATGTTAACCCACCAGTATTGGGTTTTTTTTATAACTGTGATCTCTTAATCATCACCTGATAATAAGGGGCATCCCTGTTCTCTGATCGATGATCGACAAAAAAATAGGATCCAAAATGGCTTCTGGTTCCAGTGAGCATTACTCACTATACAAATGCATAGTAAAGCTTCAATAAAGGCTTTGTTCATGAACACCAATGTTTCTACAAGAATCAGCATATTCTTTCATCATAACTGCTGCATACAATCATATTCAGTGCTGCTAGGTAATATGTCATCCCGACATATTGATATAGATAATCATCATGTAGACGTCTGCCCATCTAAGCCTAGCAAGGAAAAAGTTCAGCAAAAAAGTCCTTTTACCTGGGCATGGGAAATACACTAGCAGAACACATACGCCCTCTCCTGGCGTTACAGAATAAACACTGGGGAACTCATAGACTTAATAATCATATCAGAAACTATGTTCTTCCCCATAATAGATCACAGCGATCAACAAACTTCGGACTGGTCTCCGACATGGCTTTCACCAGGCTTCATCATCACGGAAGACCCTCTTTCCTATTCGCATGCGCAGAAATTGCCTGACCCCATAGTTCAGTACAAGGAAAAATAGTCCCACTTAGACATACAAAGATATCACGATATAAGACCGAATCGTCTGAAATAGACACGGAGTAAACATAGATTCGGACCATAAACATTCCTGCATAAACCTAAGCAAGAACAATTTGTTTCTGGCCCAACAAGGAACAGACTAACGAAATCTGGATTCATACGCCAAATTCGCTATCCAGGGGAGATAACCCATATAACAAAAGTATCAATCAATCATGGGTGATATATCTTTGACAAGGAAAGCATTTTGATTCTAAAAACAAATACTTTCCCTCAGACAAATAAATATTATAATAACTACATACATTGCCACCAGTAATCTGTTGGTAACAGATAGATAGATAGATAGATAGATAGATAGATAGATAGATAGATAGATAGATAGATAGATAGATAGATAGATAGATAGATAGATAGATAGATAGATAGATAGGTAGGTAGGTAGGTAGGTAGGTAGGTAGGTAGGTAGGTAGGTAGGTAGGTAGGTAGGTAGATAGATAGATAGATAGATAGATAGATAGATAGATAGATAGATAGATAGATAGATAGATAGATAGATAGATAGATAGATAGATAGATAGATAGATAGATAGATAGATAGATAGATAGATAGATAGATAGATAGATAGATAGATTTGATTAGGAAAAATATATAAAGAAAGAACAGAAGGACCAAAAATTAAATTTGCTTACTCAACTTCTTTTAAGAAATATTTGATATCGTTGGTTATCAGAAAATATGATTCTGTTTTCGACTTTGTCAATGTGTTTGAAATATTAAATTATACATTAATACAATATTAAATATTATGTCGATTACGAAAATTGTGTGTTTGCCATGTAATAACTGAAGTGTTTAAACGTATCAGATTGGAAAGGTTTATTTAATTAGGTCCAAGTTTTCTGCAACCGAGAAACAGTATATAAGATTAAACTTGTTAGTTCAAGATAAGTATATGCAGATAGATACACATGAATCTAAACATATTCTGTTGGGTTAGTTTCACTTCTTACATGATTCGTATGAGAGAGAGAGAGAGAGAGAGAGAGAGAGAGAGAGAGAGCGAGAGAGAGAGAGAGAGAGAACGAAAAAGAAAGAAATATAGAGAGTGTGTTCATCCATACGAGCAAACAAGGAAAAGGCCGAAACTACAACTTTGTCAAAGGCAATATCGTATTAAAAGATTTAAAAAAAAAAACGTATAGATGTTGCAGTAAATAAAAAGGGAAATCCGAGGTCTATGAACAGTAAATAAATAATGCACGTAAAGTGGTATGTTTGCAGGCACTCGTAAGAAGTAAAGACGTAGAAAACTAGACAACAGTAAATCAACAGAAGTGATAGACTTACCGAGGACTCGAAACCCGGACTATCGGAAGTCACCACCATCTCGTTACAGGCGTGAATCGTGACTAACCCCACTGCCAACTAGACACCACAAAAATATTGCTTCGTGGACAGAGTTCTGTAGTTACGTGGAGTAGCATGCATGGAGGCATATCTGGAGTTATCCTTATATGACTACCACCTATGCACAATGCTGTAGGATGCAAATGGGGAAGTGAACCTATGTTTCTGAGGCTAATTACACCCTCATTGACTCTTGAAATCATCCAGACACTTCCAGGGAGTCCCCCTGTGGTGAAACTTATTGAGAACCCCGCATTGCACACTAGGCTTGGAGGAGTCACTTGAGCCCCAGACATAACTGCGACGTCTACCTGGTTGGCTGAATGCAGGAGAATCTCACTGTTGACCCATGATAGGCAGGAAGAGCTGAGGCGTGGTCCTGTGTAGGACGTGGCAATTCATTGGGAGAGCCCAGAAACAGTGCACAGTATTTTAGCTCTGCATATTTGGAGAGTCCGTTGGATGGCGGGGAACGGACAGTATGCCATACGCTTCGTCCTCCTAGCTTGGGACCAGATGTGATGATCTTTTGAATGCAAGCCAAGCTGGAGACACTGGAGCTGATGACTTCAACTCAGCATGTTTCGGAATGGCAGAAAAGCCTAGATCTACTGTGTAGATAATACCAAAGAATAAATTTGTTCTTTGAGTTTTAATAAATAATAACAAGGGAAAAACAAAAGAACAAAAACACAAAGAGTAATACGTCTTACTAAGAGAAAGGACAAGGAAAAACCTACGTTGTGACCACAAGGCCTTCGTCAGGGACAGACAAACAGAAGACAGAAGGGAAAGAAAGTGAGAATTAAGTGGAGAACATGAAACTTTAGAAATAAGAGAAAAATACTCCTTGATTTGTGTCACATGTTGGAGCAAAAATGTCCGAAATTTAACCGGAAACCGGAAGTGGATAGTATTACTATTTGTGTTTTTGTTTGTTTGTTTTTTCCGTTTTACCCCCGTCTTACGGCAGTTCTCCTCATATAAATAATAACACGGAATCTTCAACTTGGTATTGGCTGTAAAAGAACGAGTTCAGCAGCCCTAGTTAAACAACAACAACAAGGGGTAGCCGTGCTAATGGCCTCTGTTTTCAGTTTTTTTTAGTTCATACGAGTATCAGCAATATACCCCTTTATTTGCATACATTATGAAAGTTGCTAGTCTGATTCACGTTATATGTTGTCTGGTAAAAATCGCACCGCAACAAGGTACAGTATGATGTTACAAGTACGTACATTTTACAGATGGACAAGAGAAGGCAGAGTCTGTCTAACCAGGTTTCATTACAATGAATATTTTGTATTGCTTCTCTTAAGGACGATAATGAACACAAATATCAATCATTTCTTGTCCAGCTGTAAACCTGAATTACATATTATATACTTTTACTTCGCGGGCAGGCCCCTTACGTGAAATTTGAAAACAAAAATTACTTACACAATCTTGTCAGTCAGCCCTCTTATGCTAGAGAACAGAACAAATGTACGTTAAATCCAAGTAGAGCTATAAACTAAACCAGAGGGATAAAGATAGGCAGGCACAAATACTGAAGCCACGCCACCAGTCGTGTAGAGCTTACACCGATAGATCATCTCCTGTCATATTACGGTTAATCTTAACTTATTTTCACGTTTGTACTGTCGCACGCGTTAAAGACAGTTTGTAGATCGATGAGGATATAATCTAGCGTACTTGCACTTGGGCAGTACTGTAGGTAATCTAAAGATAGATATGTTACTCCACGAGGTACACAACAACAGGTGTGATGCACCCATGGCCATTGATTTTGACAAACAAACAAAATCCGTACCTTTTTACTGTGGAAAATCTAATACATCAACTCACTTTCTACTGTAAGAGTGCGCAACTGAGATGCCAACAAGATTTATTCATTTTTTTTTTTAAATCCAGAGGCGAGAGGATATGCAAGTATGATGACACACACAGGTGCACATGCGTGTACACTAACATATAGAGACATAACAGGTGCACATGCGTGTACAATCACATATAGAGACATAACAGGTGCACATGCGTGTACAATAACATATAGAGACATAACAGGTGCACATGCGTGTACAATCGCATATAGAGACATAACAGGTGCACATGCGTGTACAATCACATATAGAGACAAAACAGGTGCACATGCGTGTATAATTACACATATAGACATAACAGGTGCACATATAGTGTAAGCCAGACGGACTAAGCTGTCTATCCACACACTAGATTGCAAAACTACTTCCGCTGATCTGGTGATAAGTCTAATAGTGGAAAATCACATTGTCCTTTAAGAGATAACATGGAAGCGACGTGCAAAAACACAGCCCATCCTTAAAGTCTATTGTGATTTAACAATCTAGACGACAGACATACCACGTTACGATATCCGAAAGATGGCTTGTTGTAATAAAGAGCTCTGGAATTATAACAACCTTGGCAGAGATTTGTTGGACGTTATTATTAAAGTCAGGTCGAGTGATATAGTGATTTTGGTAAATGTAACATGTAATGGGAAATACCTAATATGATGAGGTAGTAATATTCAGAATGAGGGGGGGGGGGGCGGGGGGGGGAAGGGGGGCGAAAACGTGTACTAAAAAATAAGACATCTTACCGCGGGGATGATTTAAGATTAGGAATTAAACCATACTAAAATTATGATTGAGTCTACCCCAACAAAATCTCACAAGGAGATATTTGTACGTGAGCAGAATTTCAATTTAAAACCTAAGGTGATTGGTGGAATTTCCCACTGCATTTCCTTACCTCCATCAGGAGATCACAGACAGCAAGGAAAAGGAGTTGTAATAAAGATTTCTTAAGAGGAAAGGCGGGAGAATTAGAAGTACCTTTTAAAACTAAACAAGAGTAAACTTCAGTTTAATACTTATCGCCCCAAGTCCGTGGAACCTTCCTAACGTGTCAACAATTTGAAACCTAACTCACAGCGGAACGCTTGCAATTTATAAAAGCTGCAGTACTTACTACGGCCATCTTGTGGAACAAAGTCTGGATGTATCATTATAATTGACCCAATATATTAGGGTAAGTTGTAACATGTACATTTTATTATTTTCTATTTGCATTTGATATGAGTATTTTTTCTTATTGATTTACAGTTGCACAAGGGGCTGGCAACCCTATCACTTAAAATAGCTTACCACATAAACCACCACTGCAAGAGCGGCTGACTACTTCGTGCGGGTTCCCTCACTGTCGCAAAATTGGTTTCAAGTCATTGCAAATGGGTTCAGTTAGATTTATAAACCCATCTACGATCGAGTGACCGCTTTCAAAATGGCGGCGTATCAGCGAAATGTATATCGGACAGAGGAAATCGCCAACGATAAATAAAAACAGAAGGGAATCCGTATGAAAAGGATTTTACATTTCAGTACAGGGAAGGATGGTGTATAACTGCATATAAGATGGAACGGTAGGAAGTTCTCATTTACGGAGATATATGCGTATTTCGGCTGCCCACAGTTACGCTAAAAGCATGTAAACCCACTTCTGTTCTAAATATTAAAATCAACAAATAACAGTTTGGGAAATTACATGGATAGGAAGATAGAGTTTTATCAGCTGTATAAAACTAGATAAGATGGAACTATATGGATATTATATATGCCGAGAATGATAAAGGCAAAATTTCAGGCGACGCACAGTTCGGCCGAAATCACTGTTCGGGAAGGATTTTTCAGGCTTAGGTTTAAGCTGTGACGTCGGTACTCTCCGATACGTCCGCGCTATACGTATTTAAAGCGTATCGGTAAACTGAGCTACAGACAACGAAAGAGGGTTCAGACAGACTGGAGGCAGAGTTTCGCCACGACCCATGAATTGTGAGCGGATCGCCAGAAACATTTTTAAGTCCAGTATCTGAAGTCTGAGGGTTCCATGAAATAACTCAAACCAGACTGTCCAGTATCAGAAGCCGGTGTAGTTCATCCGAGGCAATCCCACCAAAGTGCAGGACCCCAAAGAGTGAACTTCAACTGGTCATTGGCATCCCTACTATTGGGCCTACCAAGTCTGATATCAGCAAAGGACAGTTTCAGCAGTATCAAGTTGGAAAGATAAGTGTCCTGTTTGACACTGACCACCTATACATGTGAAACAGCCAATAGTTGAAAACAATAAGTAACCATACAGAAACTCAGTCAACTGATGACAGTTATCCTTAAATTCAAAGGACTAATAACAGTGATTTCAGTAACTTTATTATTTTAGATCTTGAAGGCTAAACAGACAATAATAGTAATTGTGTGAATACTTATATATATATATATATATATATATATATATATATATATATATAATATATATATATATATATTATAATATATATATATATATATATATAATATATATATATATATATATATATATATATATATATATATATAAATATATATATATTATATAATATATATATATATATATATATATATAATATTATATATATATATATATATATATATATATATTATATATATATATATATATATATATATTATATATATATATATATATATATATATATATATATATTGTATGCTCTTTTCCAACTAGCAGAAATAGAATATTAGTGTAATTATTAAACTGTTTTAACTGTACCTGAGGATTTATTCACTTCTTCCATTTTGTGGGTTCAGTGAATGTACATTTTACTTATCCCCTAGAATAAAGTAATCATAAGATAGTCACAGGGAGGAGACACCTTAAATCCTGGTACTACTTCTTACCAACTGGGCCAGGGTTTCACAGTCTGACTATTGTTATGATAACAATATACCAGTGCTTATTTCGAAGACTGGGGTATTACTTGTAAGGTCAGAACTCTTTACTGGCTTACTCTTACATAATAAATAATTTTAAATAACCTCCCGCTACAGTGGGGGCTCGTCTGCGGGATATATCTTTGATATTCCTGAGCCAACTTTCTATTTCTGCTGTGTAGAAATTTGGTTTTGTAAATTTTTTGGAAAGAGTAACATAGTAGGAAATAATTATATTTTTAGGAGTACCATTGAGTACAGATAAAGAAAGCTGTTTCATATATGGTGAAGTCAGTTTAATTAACTTTAATTTTAACTAAGTTAATTATATTGTAGTAAATTAGTTTGAGTAAGATCGCTTGCCCTACTAGACTACAGATACATCATGGCTGACTTGGTCAAATTTAGGTCTGCTACACTGCAGGTGGGAAAAGAGCTTGGCATAGATGGTGATGCTCTGATCCGGTATGTCACGACGGAATGTGAAAAGTACACTGAGAGAGAAGCAAAGCAATTAGAAGCAGAGAGAGAAGCCAAGAAATTAGAAGCAGAGAGAGAAGCCAAGAAATTAGAATTAGAAGCAGAGAGAGAAGCCAAGAAATTAGAAGCGGAGAGAGAAGCCAAGAAATTAGAAGCTGAGAGAGAAGAAAGGAGGTTACAAGCAGAGAGAGACCATGAGCTGAAAATGAGACAGCTTGAACTTGAACTTCAGGCTGGGACTAGCACCCATGGTAATAGCTCACCTCATTCTGAGAATAGCTCTTTTCAGAACATGGCAAATGGAGCCATGAACTTCCACCTAGATCCATTTGTTGAAAAGGAGGACGCAATTGAGTCATACCTGGATAGGTATGAAAGGCTAGCCTCTACATATGGACTGGAAAAGGAAAAATGGAGTCTAAAGTTATCCCAGGGATTGAGAGGTATTGCATATGATGTGTTTCTGAAACTCCCCAAAGAAGATCAGGAAAATTATGAAATACTAAAGCAAGCCTTACTGATCCGGTATGAAAAGAACTCTGAGGCATATAGGAAGAAATTTAGAACTTCTAAACCTCTACCTGGAGAAACATATAACCAGTTCTCAGCTAGGCTAGAAACGTATTTGTTGAAATGGAGTAGTTTAGGTAAGTATCAGAAAACCTACGAGGATCTGAAAGAAATGGTTATGTTAGAGCAAGTGAAAGATTCCATGTCTCAAGAAATGAGGAAATTCCTTATGGAACAAGGAGCAGAGAGGCTGGAAGACATTTTGAAATGTGCAGAGAGATACCAAGCAGCTCAAGCTGAATTGATAGGAACAAAAAGGAAGCAGGTAGAAGGATATAAGCCACCACCGCAGAATACCGATTTTGACCAGATGGATCAACCACACAGATACAAGCAAAGATTTGATAATAAGGACAAGAACCCTCAGACTCAGGAAAAGAAACCCTACAAACAGGGAGATAAGTGGTGCAAATTTTATAAGATGAGCAACCACAACACTGATGAATATGGGAGGAAAAAACACCTTCATCATGCTGCATGTCTACAGGTGAGGACTTCTGTTAGGAAGGAACTGCTGTGAGTCAGAATAGCCTCCATCACCCACCTACCCAGGAGATAGTGACTGTGAATGGCAAACAAGTCACAGGAATGTATGACACAGGTTTGTCCTATGACGCAGTCGTGTGTGCATCTCTGGTGTGCCCTGAACAAATCACCACAGAAACAGTAGAGATTCAAGGGCCACTAAAAGGAACATCACCCCTTACATTACCCATAGCAAAGATTCATGTCAGTTGTCGCTATGTGGAAGGGGAGATAAATGCAGCTGTGATAGATGATCCCTTTTACCCCCTAATGTTGGGGCGTAAATATGTTTTCTTAGGAGACCCTGTAAAGCCTATGGTTATGGCAGGAATCCAGACCAAGGCTGACTCCAGAAACATAGAGAGGGACACCAACGTAAAATTTCATTCAACTGAAATGAAACGGGCTCAAGAAGCAGACAGCACGTTGAAGCCTTGTTTTGGCAAATTATCAAAAACACATAAAGCTCCAAGGAAAGGACATTTCTATATGGAACATGGACTCTTGTACAGGAAAGCTGGAAGAGGGACGAAAAGTCATGGTCAAATCGTTGTACCATCCACCTATAGGAATAAGGTTATAGGCTGGGGACACATATCAACTTTGAGTGAACACCTGGGTAATGGTGCCACAAAACAAAGAATAGCCACCAAGTTCTACTGGCCAGGTATTACGGAAGACATAAATCAGTATGTAAATTCCTGTCCAGAGTGCATCTATGTAGATTCAGAAAGTCGACGGAAGAGTCTTCATCAAAAATCTACAAGCAAACCAGCAATCAGGGGTACTCCCGAGATTTGCACGGGAGGGGAAAGGAAACATCCCACACAGGTTCAATTGCAGTCTGAACCCCATGCGCTGGAAAAAAAGGAACAAATCATGTAGCGAAAATCAAAAACCTACGGATTTGCGAGGGAAAACCACATCCAACTATCATCGAAAAGAGGGCGGTAAACTTCATGGGAAACCTACCGACCCCGTTTCACCAGCAGTAAGAGCCTGGATGAAAAGCCGAACCGGAAGGAGAGAGATAGTAAAGGATGAATATATTATTGGAAAACAGAATGTGGGCGCAGATTTTCTTAGTCGCCATCCCACAGAGCTTGAGGAGGATAGAAAGAAGGAAAACTAACCTCGGAATGGTCGATTTGCAATTGTCTTGTACCCAATAGTTAAGCTAGATATCATCCAGCTTAAAATATGGGGGAGTGATGCGTGATGCCATATGATGATGGATGGCATCCGCATGTCTGGTTTTGTGTAGTGTGTAGATGTGTTCAGTCAAAACAATGTTCATGCAACAATAACAGGGCAATCCACATAGGACGTCAGTAAACTCACGACGTATAAAGTCAATGAGTCTTGAAACAGCCGTTGACGTTTTTCTTCATTATTTATTGTGGACGCCACAGTGACAAAATGGTTACGGGAATATGTAGGCACATCAAACAGTCATTATCACAGCAACATTCAATACAGCAATAGACGGTAGACAGCATTACTATGATGAGTCAGATGCATGTTATATTTCATAGTGCTGTAAATGTAGTCAGGTGAAAAACTCCATCCTTTTCTATAACAGCCAGGAGATAACCAGATGTATGAGATCAGTTCACTCTCCTTAGTCTGACTTCAGCAAGACAGACACGTCTGCCGAAGTATAAATAATGTCCTCAAAAATATCCTCTAGATAATAAAGGTTTTCCAAACCTAGTTCATTTAACAAAGTAGCAAGTAATGGTCCTTGGTACATGCATCAACCGATGCAGTACAATACAGCGACATGTGAGCTGGGAAAACATCTCGTGACGACGACTTTCGAAGACAGGCTATGAATCGAAATCGCTCACGACCCAAAATCGATAGAGTTAATGAAAAGTCAATTTACCTTGCTTTCAGGAAATACACAGAAATATCACGCCTCCCGACATGTGGGAAACACTAGAGGTATTATCTCGAATAAACGAAATATCCATTAAGAGGACTACACATCCCTGACAGAACAAAAAATAGCGGAGATCCCCTCTTCAACGAGGCATCTCTTTCGCCATTCAAATCGCTCACTCCACTAGTGGTGGGCGGAAACCGATCGACCAAAAAACAAGACAAGTCATGCGCAGTCCAGCGCAAAAATGACCACAGCTCAAACTTAACTGCATTCGATACCAACGCGAGAAGACAAATGCTTACCGAGAAAAGTGACTATAAATTTCAAGCAGTTGTTGCCCTTGCGTTATAAAATAGATATTGAAATAAAACGATGTTGCGAGAATTTATCACGCAACATATCACCACCTCCTCCCGATAAAAAAAAATGTGGAACATATTTTTTTTTTTTAAATATCAAAGAGCATGCGATAAGCGGCTCAAAACGCACGAATTATGCGCTGATAATTAATTAAATTGCCTAACATAGGCTAAATATAGAGTGTCTGGTGAGGATATACCTCAACAGAAAAATAAATATGTCTCAAAAAATATTCACATCGGGGAGGTGTCACCAACACACATCACGTTAGCATGTAAACACAATATACGTATGCAAGTTACTATAATCATCATTAAACAGCATACTCTAATATTGTCTTTAAAAATGGATGTACAAATCTGATAGGAAAATTTAAATAGTACATTCTTTGACATGTAATGACATAAGTACATAGTAAAGTTAAACTACATGACGATCCAGGACATATGCTCTGGTATTCCGAGGGTAAGTACACAATCTAGAACTCGTCATGCTTGATACTAGTAAGGTAAGTCCTCAGCTCAACAATGACATTCTGAGAAAGTACAAGCAATATAATGCTAATTAATAACTAATATGCTTCATAAGGTACAATACATTATTAATAATTGTGGCTGTTTAGTAAACTAACGGCCCTTATATTAACTACTCAGTCCTCCTCTATCATCTTAAAAAACGAACAGAAGAAGATGACAACAAAGCACGATAGTGTGTACATATAAAGTAAGTACAGATGTGCTAATCTATTGTAGAAATATAGGTGTGTTATGACTCTGTAATATATGGAAATATAGGACAGAAGTATTAGTTGGAGTCATGTGGGCATCTAGACAAAATGTCAGCCATCACATTATCCGCACCACGGATAGCTCGTACCGTGAAGTGAAAAGGTTGAAGAGCTATAGCATATCGAGTGGATCTCGAACTCTTCAAATTCTTAGTCTGAATAGCTGTAAGAGCTTTCTGATCAGTCTCTAGAATGAAATGTGCGCCCAGGAGGAATCTTTGTAGCTTTAGAATTGACCAAACCATCGCTAACAACTCACGGTCTAAAACCGAGTAGTTCCTCTCTGCCGCATTTAGTTTTCTAGAAATGTACATAACAGGATGCAGAGTATTTGCATATTCTTGCATCAGTGCTGCTCCAATCCCAGTGGATGAAGCATCACTCCGAAGAACAAAAGTCCTATCAAGAGTAGGTAATCTTAAGATGGGAGGAGAAGAAAATATATTCTTGATTTGGTCTAGTGAAGATTGGCATTCTTCAGACCAACGGACCAGATTAGGCGAACCTTTCTTCAACAATGTTGAGAGAGGTGCCATGATCGAAGATAAAT
The DNA here is from genome assembly GCA_024509875.1 of Oreohelix idahoensis. Classification (NCBI taxonomy): domain Eukaryota; kingdom Metazoa; phylum Mollusca; class Gastropoda; order Stylommatophora; family Oreohelicidae; genus Oreohelix; species Oreohelix idahoensis. The sequence continues at coordinate 471,734 of JAMPIV010006286.1, read as the reverse complement.
TTGGAATAAATCTCCCATAAAATTGAATTAAACCTAAGAGACTCCTAACTTGTTTCTTCGTTTTAGGAACAGAGATGTTCAGTATTTTGGAAGTATTGTGGTCTTCTGTCTTCAAGAGACCATGACCAACACGATGACCCAGGAAAGAGATTTCACCAAAACCAACAAAAGCTTTAGAAGGTTTTGCTGTCAAATTATTCTCACGTAGAGTGGACAGTAAGTCATATAACCCTAAATAGTGATCTTCCCAGGTATCACTGAAGAGACAGATGTCATCTAAGTATGCGATGACATCCGAACGATGTGACAGAATTCGACGCATCATGCGAACGAAAGTGGCAGGGGCGTTCATGAGACCAAAAGGCATAACATTCCATTGAAATAGACCCCTAGGTGTAGAAAAAGCAGTAAGAGGTTTGGCATGCTCTGCTAAAGGCACTTGCCAATAACCTTTAGACAAGTCAAGTTTAGTGAAGAATCTAGAATTAGAAAGTCTAATCAGTAGATCTTCTAACAAAGGCATCGGTTCAGCGTCGAACTTTGTGACCTGATTCAATTTGCGATAATCAACGCAAATTCGTATGTTCTTATCCTTCTTCCGGACAATAACCATGGAAGAAGAATATGGTGAAGTCGATGGTTCAATTATATTTAATTGAATCATTTCATCCAATTCCTTTTCCACTTGCGACTGAAAGTGTATAGGAATAGGATACGGCCTAACCCTAATTGGATTATTGTCGGTAAGAATTATGTCATGTTCTATGACATCTGTGTGTCCAGGAATGTCAGTGAGAACATCCTGAAATGTTTGTAACATCGACGAGACTTGTCGATGTTCGTCACCAGAAAGATTAGGAGAAACAGAAACGTTTTTCCAAGATTCCGTGGAATGTAATGGAACCACTGGAAGGGGAAGGTTGACATCAGAGAAGGTAGCTTCCTCATCCTGAATGACAGACAGGGATGAATAATGACCGTGAGGTGCAGGAGCATCATCCGTTGCCTGGAAAATAGGCAGCAAATAGTCCGGACGTTCGTGAAATTCCGAAAGCATGTTTATGTGGAAAGTTTTATGCTTTCCATCAATGTCGACCACATAGTCAACATCGGAAATCCGAGAGACTATTGCATACGGACCTTTCCATGCAATAAGAAGTCTATTTTCCCTACTGGGGAGTAGGACGAATGCTTTGTCACCTGGACAAAGTTGTCGTAGACATCTATTCTTGTTAGCAAACTGCCTTGCCTTCTCTTTAGCAATTTCTGATGAAGCAGTTGCTAGCTTACATGCCTCAATGATCTTTTGTCTAAGAGCAATGACATACTCATATGAGGATTGAGTTTCATCGCTAATATCATCGGCAGTGATGAGATCGTGTAATAAAGACATAGGGCCGCGTGGACGCGCGCCAAAGACAAGTTCGAAGGGAGAAAATCCTGTGTGTTCATTAGGGACTTCTCTATAGGCAAAGAGAGCCGCGGGTAAAACCCTGTCCCAATCTTGAGGATGATCTTCAGTTATCTTACCAAGCAAAGTCTTGAGCGTTCTATTCAGACGCTCAACTAACCCATTAGACATAGGATGGTAGATACTACTGAGAGATCGTTCAATATGTAAGGTAGACATTACCTGTGACATAGTGTCAGATATGAGTTGAGTGCCATGGTCTGACAATATTTCTCTGGGGAACCCCAAGCGAGAAAATATCAACCAAAGAGCATCTGCGATATCTGTAGTAGATATGCTCTTAAGAGGAATAGCCTCTGGCCAACGTGTGCACATATCGACACATGTAAGGATAAACTGATGTCCTCTGGCCGACTTGACCTTAAAAGGGCCAATAATATCTATGGCCATTTTCTGAAACGGCCGAATAGGAATGTCAGCAGCCTGGATAGGCGCAGCATGTCGTGGTCCTCTAGATTTGACCTCCTGACATACCTTGCATGATCGGCAGTAAATACGAATGTCCTTATTGACAAAAGGCCAAAAGAAAGCCGCAAGGACTCTCGACTTCGTACGGGCAAAACCCATATGTCCAGCACATTGCGAGTCATGAGCATGTTGTAATATTTGCACTCTCATGCTCTTGGGAACAAGAATTTGCGAATGTGCCGACGTAGTCGAATCTTGTACCATACGTACAAGTACGCCGTTTCTCATTGCAATCCAAGATTTTCTATTTGTATCCTGATTCGGATCACCTTTCTTCGCAAGAACGAAGAATTTTTTTAAAGAAGGATCTTCTTCTTGCAATTTTATGAAAGAGTCACGAGTGATTACTAAGTGACTATCTTGGCTATCAACTTCATTATCACTATTCAGTGAAGTTTCGGGTGTTTGTAGAGCTTGTGCTCTTGTAACTACTGCATTTGTAGCTTGCATGTTATTATCTTCCCAAGCAGCAATCTGCTGTGGGGTACACTCCCTAACTCCGTGAATACGACCAATAATAAGGTCCGCAATAGGATTAGGTAAGAGACAAGCATGCACATCTCCAGTAAAGAAAGGAGTGGCAATGCGAATTACAGCAGTAGGATATTTTTCTAGAGTGCCGCCAAATGTGACACATTTAATAACCCTTCCTGTAGCACAAGATGGATCTACAAGCGATTGTCTAACACCAATAGTGGTGCATCCGGAATCGAAAAGTAGTGAGACCGGAGTATCATTAACAAGACCCTTATGTAGAATTAAAGAACCCCTCCCGTCATGCGCAACAGCAGCAGGAAGAGCGGGAAGTGGGTGACCACAACTCAAAGTAGTTATGGTACCCGGTTCGAATAAAGTACTGCATTGGGGGCATTTGTTTGCTCTCTCAAAGTCAAAAGCAGAACCAGTGACAGCGTCAAAGTTTTTACTATCAACAACATGATTACAGGCTCCCTCAGTTTCCTGTTGTACAGCATTAGCCTGCTGATATCTCTTTTTTTTGTGTTGAGATCTACCCCGACTATTATTACCTCTGAAGTTATCAGAGTTATTATTATCTCTGCAGTTATTATTGTCTCTATTGTAATTGTTATCCTGGTTCGAATTCCAGTTTCCACGATTACTATCATGTTCACATTGATGCGAACATCTATTTGTTTGGTTCTGAGGTCTTCGGCAGGAATAACCTCTATTACCATATCCTCTTTTGAAATGCTTATAATTATTAGGGTGATAGTAACGAGTACTATCAGGTTGTCTCCAATTCTTCGAAGAAGAATCACCATGAAATTGATTTCCATGATTTTGACAGAAATTACCGCTACTCTTTCTATCAAAATTTTGTTGGAATCTACGAGCAAAGTTTTGACCATACGGAGCTGCCGAAGCAACTGGTAAACCTTCTTTCACCTTAGAGTTACCCATGGTTATGTGTGGGTGCGCAGTTACGTATTGGCAACAGAAATCTTCCATTTCTTTTATTGTTTTAGGTTTACGTTCATGAAGGAAAGCAAGGAAAGACTCATTGACAGACGACATGACTTTGTCTCTAAGTATTAAGTCCATAAGTCCTTCATAAGTTTTTTCCGTCTTAGATAGTTCAACCCATCGTGAGAAAGTAATGCGTATTCTTGCAATAAACTCGGAGAATTCAACTCCATTTTCAGGTAACATGTTTTTAAATTGTAGACGATAGCCGTCTTCGTTAAGCTGATATTTCTTTAACAAAGCGGCCCTGACAACCTCATAATTGTTCTTGTCAGGTTCATCCACCATATTTAATATACTTAGAGCTTTACCTGTCAGTATCCCTGATAACTGATAAACATATTTTGCTTTGTCTATGTTATGAGCTGTACATGCTTGTTCAAATCTGTCCAGATAGAACATTATGTCATCACTGGAAGGACTAAATGTTGGTAACTTAATCTTAAAAGTATCATTATTAGCCTTACCAGAAGATGAACCCTTGTTTGAATCATTACCATTACTCATGCTCGTCAATTTCAATTTTTCCAACTCTAAAGCTAAGACCTTTTCTTCATGTTCCATTTTTGCTTTCTCTTTCCTCTCATCAGACTCTCTCTGTAATCTTCTTTCCTCAGCCTGAGCCTCTTTTTGAAGTCTTTCATTTTCAGCTTCTTTTTCAAGTCTTTTATTTTCAGCCTCTTTTTCAAGTCTTTTATTCTCAGCCTCTTTTTCAAGTCTTTCAGCTTCTAGCTGTAGCTGGAGTTTTCTTTCCTCAGCTTCTGATTCCCTTTTTTGTTTTTCCATTTCCATTTGGAATCTTTTTTCATCCACCTGCATCTGCAGTTTCTTTTGTTCAGCTTCCATTGCTTTATCATATCGAGCAGTTGCAAATTCTTCTAACTTATCACCAGTCTTCCCAAGCAATTTACCCTGCTCAATAAAGTGCTCAAATGTAGACATGTTGTCTAACATATGAGTCCAAAACCTGAAATAATTAACTAATTTATTTCAAACCTAAGTGTAACAAGTCTTAATTAAGCACTTGTATATTCACATCACATTATATTATCCCAGTCTCTGTGGGAAACAAGTCTCCAATCAAAGAACTTGTATATGAAATATCAGCACTCAATTCTTGATCATAAGTGCACTTCTCATTCAATAGTGCACGACACTATTCATCATTCATTTATCATCAGTGTAGTAGTAACAGTGCATTAGCATAGCCCATTAACTAATTACTATAACTGTAAACAATGACTATGTAAACACATGCAGAATGTAAACATTGAAAATGTAAACAATGCAAACAATGTAAACAATAACAATGTAAACAATAACAAAGATCAGCAACAATACAAAAACGTTCGCAGAAATCAACTAAAAATAAAGCAGAAATTAATGAAATATCACAAAAAATGTGACGATATCTGCGATAGAATTAAACAAAATACATGACACCACAGTGTATAAACAAAAATGTTGTATGAAACTAAATTATAGACAAGAGTAGGCTAACAAATACAAACAAATCAAAACAAAACTAAAGAATGCGAAATAATAACGAAAACAATATTAAAACATGTCATCACAGCTAACATAAATAGCAACAGAAGTCGCTTAGCAAATTCCAGTATCGGAAATTTGCAAACCCTACAGAAAACGCTCACAATAGACGACCTCTATGACGTGGCATAATCTAACGGAGACACCACCCAACCGAGAACCCGCTGAAATATAAACATATAAATATACAAATAACATATAGACATATAACATATAGAATGAGATGATACACAGAAGACTCAGCAGAAGTATAAGGGCACAGTTTACATACAAACAGGCCACTTAACTTATAGGCTTCCAATCGTAGAACAGCAGAAAAAACGGATGTCAATCAACGTCCTAAAGAGCGAAGCTCCAACGATGATGGCACATCTGAACTGCTTCCACTGCTAACACGATGGTACAAGAGCTTCTGAAATACTGTGTGTTGAGTTGTTTCGGCACTTGACCTTCTAATCCAAAAGTAAGTTGATGGAAATCGGTACTTGGCCTTCTTCAGAAAACAACCCGTTTCAACCGGCACTTGACCTTCACAAAAAACGACAGCACTGGAACCTTGACAGCAGCAACTTGCTTGACTTGCGTAAAAGATAACAGCAGTCCGAGTTATCCGGCAACATGTAACAACGCCGGGTACTGTCAAATTCTTGTTTCCGTCAAAAAGTTGAAATTTTGACTTTTACCGGGCAACGCCGAGTACTTTGAAAATTTTGAAGATGTTGACTGTATTGAAGAATGTTAATTTCTTGAAGGATGCTGATGAATTCTTGTTGAAAATGAAGTGGGTAAGGGACCCCGTGTTTGCTGGTACCAGAATCAAACCAGCTTATGGCCACCAAATGATGCGTGATGCCATATGATGATGGATGGTATCCGCATGTCTGGTTTTGTGTAGTGTGCAGATGTGTTCAGTCAAAACAATGTTCATACAAAAATAACAGGGCAATCCACATAGGACGTCAGTAAACTCACGACGTATAAAGTCAATGATTCTTGTAACAGCCGTTGACGTTTTTCTTCATTATTTATTGTGGACGCCACAGTGACAAAATGGTTACGCGAATATGTAGGCACATCAAACAGTCATTATCACAGCAACATTCAATACAGCAATAGACGGTAGACAGCATTACAATGATGAGTCAGATGCATGTTATATTTCATAGTGCTGTAAATGTAGTCAGGTGAAAAACTCCATCCTTTTCTATAACAGCCAGGAGATAACCAGATGTATGAGATCAGTTCACTCTCCTTAGTCTGACTTCAGCAAGACAGACACGTCTGCCGAAGTATAAATAATGTCCTCAAAAATATCCTCTAGATAATAAAGGTTTTCCAAACCTAGTTCATTTAACAAAGTAGCAAGTAATGGTCCTTGGGACATGCATCAACCGATGCAGTACAATACAGCGACATGTGAGCTGGGAAAACATCTCGTGACGACGACTTTCGAAGACAGGCTATGAATCGAAATCGCTCACGACCCAAAATCGATAGAGTTAATGAAAAGTCAATTTACCTTGCCTTCAGGAAATACACAGAAATATCACGCCTCCCGACATGTGGGAAACACTAGAGGTATTATCTCGAATAAACGAAATATCCATTAAGAGGACTACACATCCCTGACAGAACAAAAAATAGCGGAGATCCCCTCTTCAACGAGGCATCTCTTTCGCCATTCCAAATCGCTCACTCCACCAGTGGTGGGCGGAAACCGATCGACCAAGAAGCAAGACCAGTCATGCGCAGTCCAGCGCAA